>OZ001651.1:21912737-22035237 GCA_963924145.1 Pyrausta purpuralis | reverse complement strand
GAAAATTTACACTCGCATAGTTTAGAAGTTAGTTGGGGGGTGGAAGCCCATTTTACCACTTTGGAAGCGTCTAGCTATGAAACGTAAGACTTTAAAAGAAAATGGTTTTAGAAACCTCGATGTCATTTTACAAGACCTATCCATAGACACCCCACACGTATAGGTTTAACTAAAAAAATTTTTTTTGGTTTTAGTTTCATGTATGGGAGCCCCCCCGTAAAAAGCGGTTAACAGGATACATACTCCTACCAAATTTCAACAGTGTGATGCTTATAGTTACAGAATAAAATGGCTGTGACATACGGACGGACAGACAGACAGACGGACAGACAGACTTGACGAAACTATAAGGGTTCCGTTTTTTGCCATTCGGCTACGGAACCCTAAAAAACGATACTAGACATGTGATAGCTAGGCTATATTTGAAGCTTAAAAGTATCAGTATATTTATAAATCGGTGTACTTACGTGTTTAAATAAAAACCTATTGACATTCAGAAATTTCACAAACATTTACAAGAATTGTAATTCGCTTATGCACTCCCAGCCCTAGCTAGGAATGTGCATAAGAGACGGAAATAATAATTAAAATGTATTCAAATTACTGATATTCATATAATATCAGTATAAAAGTTCTAAAGACACGCAGAGTTAATCTTTCTAGCAAATATTTTCCTGTGTGCTCATGTGGAGGCAATATGCAAGGCTCTGTAACCGGGACGACATGGGTTGAATATCGCCGCTTCTGAATGAAGTTGAGCGAACTTTCTAGAATGATAAATTAATGTAAAAATTTAAAGTTTTTTTATTACTATACGTCACATTTTAACCCCTAACGTATAATACTTTCATTTGGGCGTTATATTATTTGAAAACATTACTATCACTCGAATAACCGCAACTCACATATTCATAAACTAACACAATATAACGATGACCCCCGTGGTGTAGTGGCTAAGCACGATGGTTTCAAGGCGTCGCCGTTCTAAGGTTTGAATCCCGGTCGGGTCAATATAGAAATCTAAATTATCTATATTATCTCAGGCCTAGGTGTTGTGGTACCACCTTTGTGTCTGATTTACATAACACAAGTTCATTAGCTACTTACTTTGGGATCTGAGCAATGTATCAGATAGGTGTATAATTTATTTTTTTAATTTGCTAGTTGGCAAACGTTCAGCACATCTGTACTTACAAGCTCATCAATAGAAATATAGTTAACCTTTTTTATGACTGTTAGAAACCTTTAAGTAACTGGTAACAAATTAATAATTAAAATGAAGTTGAGGCACATTTTGAACTGTAAAGTTTTAGGGAAAACTGTTTATATTGACGACCCGTCTGGTGTAGTGGTCGAGATATCGCCTACTACGCAGTGGGTGCGGGTTTGATCCCCGCACAATACAAACATTTGTGTGCATGAACATGTATGTTTGTATTGGTCTGGGTGTTTTCTATGTATATCATGTATGTATTTACAAATAAAAAGTATTTGAGTATTATATCCGTTGTCTGGCACCCATAACACAAGCTTCTAGTAGCTTACTTTGGGACTAGGTGGCGATGTGTGGAAATGTCCGAAGGATTTTTTTATTTTTATTTATATTATTCTTAAATAACATTTTTTTAATATATTATTCTTATGCATGAAAGTGCCGTGCGATATTGAAGAGCCGTGCTTCCTGTCACATGTTTCTGAAAGCTTCAATCGAGGCTTTTTTATTTATTTTTATTTGAAGCTAAGCAGATATTTGACCTCGATCGCACCTGATGTCAGGTGTGGATGAGGTCTAGGGTGGTGCATATCTGCTTAGTAGCAACCTATTCACTCTTGCTTTTAAGGTGTTAAGGCCATATTCCTGAGGGAAGACTTCAGCAGACAGTGAGTTCCACTCCCTAGCTGCACGCATTAAAAAGGAGTCAGCAAAGCGCTTTGTACGAGTAGGTGAAATGTCGACAACATAGGGATGGTACGCTAGCCTACGTCTGGTCCCCCTGTGATGGAAAGGAGCTGGCGGGACTAGATCGTGTAGTCAACTTGCACAATGACCGAAGTGCAGTCTGTAAAAGATCGACAGGGATGCCACTCTGCGGCGATGTACTAGTTCTTGCAGCGAGTTCTTAACAAGTGTGGCGTCACCTATCATCCTCTTTGCCCGGTTTTCGATTGAGTCCAAAGCAGCCAGGTGACACTTTGCTGAACCATCCCAAAGGTGGCAGCAATATTCCATGCACGGTCGGATCTGTGCTTAATATAGGAGCAGTCTTTGCTTGGGTGTGAAATATTGCTTAGCCCTTGAGAGGATTCCAAGTTTTCTGGCAGCAGTTTCAGCTATATGGACTCAATGTACTCGCCAAAGTTCAGGGTGGCGGACAATTCGATACCCAAGAGTTGCAGCCGATCGGTGACTGAAAGCGGCAAACCTTGAAAAGTGGGGCTCCGATGGAATGGAGTACGTTTGGCAGAGAACAAACACGCCTGTGCTTTTGAGGCATTAATCTAGACGAGGTTGGCAACACCCCAGTTTGAGACGCTCTGCAGGGCCAGGTGTATCTTTCATCATCAATCATTGCGTCTCTATGAGATTCGATTTCATCTCTGCTGGCGTTTGCACTGGACAAGTATCTGGCTGACACCGTGCTGTCGTCTGCGTACCCAAAGGTACCGGGTGCAAACAAATCGTTGATGTGCAGTAAAAACAGCGTGGCAAACAGGACCGAGCCCTGGGGAACTCCAGCGTCAATCGCAAACAAGTAAGAAGAGTGTCCCTCAAGAAAAACTCTTATAGACCGTCCCCTGAGGAAGTCTGCTATCCAGGTGCATAGGTTCCTGGCAATCCCAAAATATGGCAGCTTGCTCATGAGGCCATCGTGCCAGACCCTATCGAATTCTTTAGATATGTCCAGAGATATTGCAAGAGATTCACCGTGTTTTTCGATGGCTTCGTTCCATACATGTATAGCATACGCAAGAAGATCTCCAGTGGATCTGCCTGACCGAAAGCCATACTGGCGATCACTTAGAAGGTCATTGTCTTCAAGGTATGTAAGGATTTTACCATTTAACACTCGTTCCAAAGTCTTGCATAGCAAGGACGTAACAGAGATGGGCCTGTAATTCGCAGGGTCGGCACGACTACCTTTTTTCGGTACCGGTTGGACATTAGCCAGCTTCCACGCATTAGGCACTCGTCCGGTCTCCAGCGAGAGTCGATACAGGCGTGTTAGGACAGGGGACAACTCGGGTGCACGATTCCGCAGAACCACTGCCGGAATGCCAGTCAGGTCCACTGGCTTTGTTTACATCAAGACCCCGCAACACCTTAAGGACATCTTTCTGGCGTATTCGAACATCGCTTATCTCGGTCTCGGCAGGTGGAAGCACTGGAGGGTTTTTTCCCGTAGTATCGAGGTGGGAGTTTTTTGCGAAAAGGGAGGCAAAAATATTAGCTTTTTCTCCCGCGGAGTGAGCCAGTGAGCCACCAGCTTTTATCAGAGGTGGAAGACTTGGGCGACAAAAGTTGGTTTGAATGGTTTTGGAATGAGACCAAAACGCTTTGCTCCCAGCTGGATGTGGGGCTAGTTTTTTGCCTATCTGACACATGTGGTTATATCGGGCCTTGCGCAGTTTTTTTTTTGTGTGATTTGGATGCATGGTTATATGCTCTCTTTAGGTCATGGGTGTCGGTCTTGTCTCTACGAGCATTAGCCCAGGCAAGGTAAGCGGACTGTTTGTGAGCTTCTGCTTGAAGGCATTCTTTGTTGGACTATGGGCTGGCTCTGGTTTCTGTTTCTGGACGTCAGAATGTGGGATAAAGAACTCCATACCCTGTCTGATGACCTCTGTCACAGCATCGGCACAGACAGAAAATTCCCTTAAAGAAAAGTAAACCTGCCACCAGGCGAAAGAAGCGAAATAGTGCCGCAACTCGTCCCAATCTGCCGACTTGTAACGCACACGCGTCTAACACCAGCAGACTTAGAATCGGGCGGGGAATATGTGGATACTGATTTTACTAAACAGTGATCTGAAGTACCCAAAGGGGCAGTGACCGTTATGGAATATCTGTCTGATTCAGTTGTCAACAGATGGTCCAAGCTTGTGAGTGTCGTAGTGTCGTCGTAAGCTTCAGCCAGTGATTTTGTATTTTACAATAAATGTTTCTTTATTATTGTTTATTTATTCAGCGGAACAACGAACTACTTTCTATACTAATACTAGCGGACCTAGCATACTTTGTTTCGCCCCTATCCTCGTCTTACCCGGCCTCGTCCCGCCCAGTCACGTAATTTAGGAAAAATGTTAAGGGTGGACAACCCTTATCACTAAGGGGTATGAAAAATAGATGTTGACTGATTCTCAGACCTACTCAATATGCTCACAAAATTTCATGAGAATCGGTCAAGCCGTTTCGAAGGAGTACGGGACTGTTGGATAGCTTATTTATCGAGGAAGGCTAGGTTTTAAAACATCACGCTGCCACGTAAGGGGGGGAGCTATCTCAAAACAAGGGAACGCAGTCGCGGGGGACTACTAGTTTATAATAATACAGGAAATGGGTATCGTTCATATTAATTGCAAATGAAAAACATAACAGTATACGAGTCTCATAAATATATTCATGGTTTGTGTTTAAATGCAGGAGCACCGCCTTACTAATTAACATAACAATTTAGACTCCTCCCCACACACTGCGACTTTTAGCATGGATGCAGTCGCGCGTTTAATAAAATAATTAGTCAATGTCCAGATTCTGCATCGCGACTGCGTCGATACTAAGCGAATGTGTCGATGCTTCAAGTAGCGTTTATGAAAGTAGATATTTTTAAACTGCATCGATGCTGCATCGCTGCTTAAAGTCGCAGTGTGCAAAGCGTCTTTTACGACTTAACATAAATATTATAGCTCGCAGCAATTACTAAGGGATTTGTCATTCTGGCGTGACAGGAAAATAATGAGTGACAACTCCGCAACTTTTTATTTTTCCCATAAATTTTTAAAATCAAGCAATTTTGAAACTTAACACAAGTCATTAGAGACTGTTTGCCTCCAACAGTTCCTTCGCCAGGTGAGCTTAACAGTTGGTCAAATTATGTAAAAGTTGTCAACTTTCTGATTGCCGGGTTCTCGTATTTTTAATGAAACGAAAAAACAATTGAAGTGAGTTTTTTACGCGGCACCCTTATCTAAACGATCCATATTCTTGTTTTTTCAAGCGAAGTCAAATTCAGGTTGCGATTACTTTCCTGTTTTTTTAAGAAGCTACTACTACATAATTGTTATAAAAGTTGTTTAGGATTTGTTTTATTATTGTTGATTATAAGTCAGGTTTTTTCAGCTGAGGTCTTACCTAAGAAGAAATAGTCTTAAGTTTCTTAAAAGTACCTTTCTCCCTCATATAATTGTGGCAGTATCAGTAAGAATGACGATTTGTCCGAAATACCCACATAGTAAAATTTATAATAAAGTAAAACCTTAATTCCAAGTAAAATGGGAACTTTCGTTCTCCGTCACAGATTCGTATTTATTGCCACTTTTATTTTTTTCTTCTTTCATTTTATTTCCATTAATAAGGGAGATAAGCTTATTTGTCATTTGCAATGTTTATGGACGATAAAAACGTTAAATTTTCCTTTCTACGGATTCGTTCGTTTTTATTACGTCTTCAATTGTAGATAGAATAGATATGTTGACGTTAACTTTGTGTAACCACTCCAAAATTACGTATTTAGATAGTATGTACAGACAACAGCACGTCAAGGTAAGCACTGCAGTATCTTATACAGTTGTAACATGGGATAATTTTTAACAAAATTGTGCAAGCTGATGTGCTGGTGACTGTACATATACAACTTCGGACCGTGTGGCATTCATGATAACTGACCCGAAGTGTCCAGATGTCCAGAACGTCTGTAGTAAACGCACCATACACAAAAAAAATACGATTGGTAGGTTTCTGCTACACCTTGGATCCTGATCCATATAACCTTTATAAGACCCGCTGTAAATACGATGTTATGTTTCGAGAGGCACGCGGCAACAAAATATGATGCGATCACATACCTTTAAGATCGTTGACTTCCACCATCGTTTGGGCTCACACCAGCTGGTTGCACATCACTTCTGGTCGATTTGGAATGAGGCTGCGAGGAGTTTTTCACTTGACGATTTTGACAAACACGCGGTGGCGGTCGCGTAGGCTAGGTCCGCGCGCGGCCGGTATATCGACCTCAACGTCCAGATTGGAACTGCCCTCTAGTGTCCGTCAAACGAAAACTATCAGGCTGGGAGAGCATTGCAGCCATCTTAGGCCTGCGTTTTGTTACTGCATGAATCAGTCATACAGAACATCGATAATGCGTTTAAATGACTTAAGATACACAAACAATTAATAATAATCACGGAACAACGTCAAATCCGTGCTGCTGTATGGGTGCGGAACATGGAAAGTCATTAAGGTTATCTCGCACCAGCTGCAGGTCTTTGAAATGTTGTCTTCATTGACTTTTCGGGTTTTGCTGGCCCGAGAAAATCTCCAATGATGACCTGTTGAAATGCTGCCACGAAATCCCGATCGACCAGCAAATCAAGCGCCGCGAATAGAATCGGATTGGCCACACTCACCGAAATGGCCCCGATCATATCCCAAAGCAGGCTTTGGATAGGAACCCCCAACGCAAACGTGGTCGCCCCAAACAAACTTGGCGGTGCACTGTAGCGGACGAGGCGAAGATGATAGCCAAGACCTAGAATCAAACGCGAATCTCAAGACCAGACGCGATGACGGACTGTTATAGGCGCCCTCTGCCCTATCTAGGGGACATAGGACCTTAAATCAAGTACATATTAGTGTTTTATATTCTAGCAAATAAATGGTTGATTATTATTGATGACCAGTGGACTCAGCAACCCTCGTTTTGCCCCCGGCCCCATCACCATTAGACCTTCCCCTGACAATAATAAACAAAACAAAAATCAATCAGTGCAATCGGTCCAGCCGTTCATGCGTGATGTCTTGACCAAGGGAAATATGGATTTATTTATATATATATAGGATCGTCAGGATCTAGACCCCGGCTATCAGACATCATGTGGGCAGAAATAAGGGATTGTGCAATGAGAACACACTACAATTTAGTTCACAGTTTTATTATAGCTCAGAACCGAATCACAATTAACAAATACGCAGGTACTAGGTACAAAACTAGGCACTACGCGAAACGGAGGGCAGTTCCGCGACGACGTTCTTGCTGCTCGACGACTCGAACCAAAGTGAGCTGTGTCGGAGCCGCTCGTAACGTCACGACTCTGCCGAAGCGCGCCAATACGTAGTTGCACGATAACGCCACCAGAGGGCGCGCTTGCGTTTCGTTTAGTGTCCATACTAATGACCGTCTACGACATATATATAATAAAGACGTAGTTACGACTTATACAATCCAATCCGATCCAAGGAAAAACCATTTCATTTATAAACTTTTTTGTATGTAAGATATTATGCTAGTAGCATTAATCTTAGTCGTTTATCTAACTATATCTATATCTGTGTATCTATTGTATGAGCCTCTGTTGCCTGAAATAAATGATTAAATTAAAGAAATAAATAAAATAAACCATGTACTATTAATAAAGACACTTTTAAGGCAATCCATAACTCTTAAATTTAATTGAAATTGTGTTTTAGATTGAAATTAGACACTTAATTCATTCGCTAAATTCAACCGTACAGCTCAGGGGCTCTATTTTGAATCACTCGCGTCAATATTACTAATAATTTTCGTTTGAATATCAATGAAAGATTAACGAAAATCACGTATAATTATCACGAGAATTACTCCATGTGGGTTTTATCCCGTTTTTATTCGAATATCAAACATTATCAATGAAAATTACAGGCCAAGTTGAGGCGAGTGTTTAAAAAATAGGGCCGCTGGTGTGCATCTACAAATATCTGAATATTGTATAGAATAATATATCCAGAGATTCGGCAGCTTTCTCTTATTATCAACCATTAAAATACCTAGGTGTGAATGAGTTATATGAAATATGTTAAGCGACCTCTTGTGACCATAAAACATGACTATGCACCTTGGAGGAATAAACCACTGGACGCGCAATGACGTGCAATTTTGCTTGTGCCCTCTTAGCCACGAAGCGGGCTTTTTGGCCTCACTTACAGGTGACATCTTGTCAGTACGGTGATAGAGCTCAGTGAGAAATAAAATAAACTTTAACAAAAAGGAAAAACCGACTTCAAAACCAAAATGCACTAAAAAGTCTTAAATAAACTTTTCACCATTGAAAGGAAAGGAATTCGTTTTAGGCAAACAATTTGTTTTTGGAGTCGGTGCTGTGATAGTTGATGCTTGATGGTCAAAGTGATGGCACCGACTCCAAAAACAAATTGTTTGCCTAAAACGAATTCCTTTCCTTTCAATGGTGAAAAGTTTATTTAAGACTTTTTAGTGCATTTTGGTTTTGAAGTCGGTTTTTCCTTTTTATTAAAGTTTATTTTATTTCTTCATTTTTAGTGATTACATAAGAGGGGGGGGGGGAGTTGCACCTTATGATTCTATTTTTTAAGAAGCTACAAATTACCTATCATAAGTTCCGTCATAATAATTACTGAACTCCTGAGCGTTAAGGAGTTCCACCATCAGCTCGGCCCCACAAGATGTTGTTGACTATCAGACGTAACAACACGTCAACATTAAGATTTTAGTAAAGAAACACTATACCTGCCTTTAAAATTTGAGGGTTTCCCTCGATTACACCAAGATCCCATCATCAGATCCCAAAATGGAAAAAATGGGACCAACTAGAAGGTACACCCACTAAGTAGGCGAAAAATTTTTTTGATTCGGTCGACAAACGACTGAGATATGAGGTAACATACGAGGGTCAAACTGAAAGTTCTTAGAACTGGCCACTTATAAACAATATAATAAAAAAAAAATCTAAAATTTGAAAATAGAACTCTTTGCCAATATTACTGAGTATATATTTCATTCATTTGTCATTTGTTTTACGATTTGGCGGCAAATTGAAAATTGTCTGTGTCACGTCAACATGAATTTAACACGAGAAAATTTTCGTGCAATGATTTTTTATGACTTTCGATGTCATTTAAGTCAACAAGAAAGTTATGATAGACTACGATTGGCCTTTCACGATGAAGCCCCATCTCGTGCGACTGTTTACAACTGTTTTAATGAGTTTAAACGTGGTCGCACTAATCTCACTGATGATGTACGTGAGGGACGGCCTTCTACGGCGACGACTGAAAATAACATCTGTGTTGTGCGGCGTATGATAGAGACTGACAAAAGAGTGACCTATCAGCAGATTCGGACAAGCTTAGGCATCGGTATGAGTCAAGTGAACAAAATCCTCCACGAACATTTAGCGGTCAGGAAGCTTTGCGCCCGGTGGATACCTCATAATTTGACTAAGGCTCAAAAACTCCATCGTGTGGATTGGTGCCGTAAAATGATTGAAAGATTTAACGGAGGTGACTCAAATGCTGTGTTCGACATACTAACAGGTGACGAAAGCTGGATTTACTGTTATAATCCTGAAACCAAAAGACAATCTGCTCAGTGGGTGTTTCCTTTCGAGGAGTTGCCAACTAAAGTGAAGAGAGATCGAAGTGCGGGAAAAAAAATGGTGGCCTCGTTCTTTGGAAGGATAGGTCATTTCGCAACAATTGTGTTAGAGGATCAAAAAACAGTTTCTGCAGAATGGTACACTACCAATTGTTTGCCACTTGTCTTGGAAAAAGTTCGAGAGAAACGACCTCGCAGTAGGATCCTCCTTCACCACGACAACGCCTCGTCGCACACTGCCAAGCGAACGATCGACTATTTGGCGACATCAAACGTTGAATTACTGGGTCACCCGCCGTATAGCCCCGACCTCGCGCCTTGTGATTTTTATTTATTTCCAAAAAATAAAGAAAAACTTAAAGGAAAGCGGTTTATGAATGCTGAAGAAGCGGTGGCTGCGTATCGCGATGCCATTGAAGAGACCCCTAAGGACGAGTGGGCAAAGTGCTTTTCCCAGTGGTTCCATCGCATGCAGCGGTGTATTGACGTCAATGGACAATATTTTGAAAAGATATAATAAAACTAATAACTGGCTAATGTAATCAGTTTTTGATTTTCTAAGAACTTTCAGTTTGACCCTCGTACATACAAAAAAAAAAAAAACATACAGTCGAATTGATAACCTTCTCCTTTTTTGAAGTGTTGGGTAAATGTGGCTTATTTTTGTGCAAAAATTATAGTGGCAAGACAAAAAATATTTCTTTTTATCTGTTCGTAACTTTTTATCCCAATAAAGCCGTTATTTTTTCTTGAAAATAGTGAATTGTGTTTTCCAAGAGAACAGTTACCATTAAAAAAGTGGTGGTCAGTTACTACAAAATCAACAAGATAACATATACTTTATACGGTAGGATTGTCGTACGCTCATCATTCGTCCTTTTGTCATTTATTTGTGCTTGACAAATATCGATAAATCATATCGATAAACGCACTTTTATTAATTTTTTGAATATAATAAATACTTTTAAAATAAAATTACAAATCTTTACAAAACATCACCGAATGTGTGGTATCCATTTTACACCAAACATGACATAATGCCAACGCAAAAAATCTTCTGGTTAAATATCCGTTACAAGGATTTCAATGGTGTATGGCTATGTGTATTTAAGGGCTGTTTCAATATGTCTTAGTAAGTTCTAGTTAGTATTACTTGCCAGACCGTTTATATAAAACGCCGTTCTATGTTTCAATTGTTCATTTGGTGGTTTGTGCATTACATGCCCATCATGTAATTTATTGTTTTGGAGATAAAAAATAAATATTATTTTACAAATGATTCGTTCATTCATTCGTTCCACACATATAAATGACACGATAAAAAAATATCGATGCTTTTATGGACTAAATGTCAATAATTGAAACGACAAGCTCCCCCCGCCTCGCAAAAATTAGCTAATGATGTTTTCATACATTCGCTCTTGCGTTTCATCCAGTGGTTAATTCATCCAAGCTATACACTTTTCAGAGGCTGTAGCTGTTACTATGACAACCCGTCAATTATTGAAGGAGGTCGGTAAGGACAATCAAAGGTGACCTCATGTTATTATCGTAATCATATCACAACACCAGTTATGTACGGACAACAGCACGTCAAGTTGAACATTACGGTGTCTTATTCAGTTGTAATAAGGGCTAGTTTGCAACGAAAGTGGGTAGCCTGATGTGCTGGCGACTATACTTCACTAGACATGTTTTGAGCAAATAAATGCATCCTATCGTATATTATCTTACTTACCAAAAGCCAAGACTCTTTGCTTTGTCAATGGTACGTTCAAATATACAGAAATACTTGCCATAACATCCTTATGTATAGATATAGAAAACAATACAATACGAGTATTTTCCGGTCCACTGATTCTGAAAGTCTAAATGTATTACTTGATTTTTTACTTGAGCTTTTTGACTAAAGTTACTCGATATAATGTGGCAACGTTATACAACAATAAACAATTTAATACATAGTTATACAACAATAAGATATCCTGTCCCACTTTCAAACGTACTAAACTCGTTTCTGATTGAAAGAAATGCATTGAATAGTATATGTTCGATTTCAATTTATTGATACAGGATCCCTCCATTCAGGGGAGATTACAAACGAGAATAACTTGCGCACACGCGCTGAAATCAATTTTATCGACAATGTGCTCCCAGCTTTATCAGGCTTCGCTTTATCCTCAACGGCGCGTCACTGTACCGTGCAACGGCACGACGCCATCCGTAGCGCGACCGATTGCTGCAGTCACAGAAAATATAATAGTCTGTAGTGGATTTATAATTTATTCGCGGTGGTTCTTAGATAGGTAATACAGTGTTACTCCTCCAGGGGGTACTGCAGTTCCATTTCAGTATTTCGTAACATGACTATCGAATATTCCCATGTATCTCCAGAACGGATTGACCGATTGACATGTAGTTCACTGCATTGGATTTGTAATTAATTGGTGATTGTTTTTAGATAGGTATTTTAGTATTAATCACTCAGGGGGCGCTGCAGTTGCCATTTCTTTCTTTCTAAAAACCGGCCAAGTGCGAGTCGGACTCGCGCACTGAGGGTTCCGTGCCAACTTTAACTGAATTAGGGAATCCATTTACTTCTACTTAGTAAAATACCACAATATTTTGTTGACTACAAATATAACTTTGTTTTTCATAGTGCTTGTATGAAGTACAAAGTTATATTTGCGGTTGTTGAAAATGTGCTATATCTCAAAAACTACTAGTTCGATCCCGTACGAACCAATTTTCGTTGAAAGTATTTATTAAGATCTACATCATACATTTTTTTGGAAGCGTCTAGCTATGAAACGTTTGACTTTAAAAAACCTATCTATAGACACCCCACACCTATAGGTTTGACAAAAAAAATATTTTTGGTTTTAGTTTCATGTATGAGAGCCCCCCCTTAACTGTCATTATTTTTTTATGAGAATCGGTAAGCGGTTAACAAGATACATCTTCCTACCAAATTTCAATTGTGTAATGCTTTTAGTTACAGAATAAAATGGGTGTGACATACGGACGGACAGACAGACAGACAGACTTGACGAAACTATAAGGGTTCCGTTTTTTGCCATTCGGCTACGGAACCCTAAAAATGACTATCGAATGTTCGCATGTATGTCCAGAACGGCATGACCGATTGACAAGCAGATGTCTGCAGTGGATTTGTTATAATTCTACGCTAGTTCATTAAATATAAATATAAAAATATTTAAGAACATCACATACATTGCTCCGATCCCAAGCTGAGTAGCTAAAGCACTTGTGTTATGGAAATCGAAAAAACGGTGGTACCACAACACCGAGACCCGAGACAATATAGAAAAGATCGTTTTCTATATTGATCCGACCGGGAATCGAACCCGGAACCTCATGAGATAGCGACGCTTATAACCAGCGTGCTAGCCACTCGACCACGGAGGTCGTTACATTGTTACGTCGGATAACATTGATAGGCATAAAAGTAGTTATCCACCAGGGGGCGCTGAAATCACCATTTCTTTCGCTCCTAAAATGACTGTCTAATGTTCCCATTTATTTGCAGATTGTCTTGACCGGTTAACTAGCACTTTTTTGCAATGGATTTTTAATTTATCGGCGATGGTTCTAAGATAGTCATTATAGTATTAATCCGCTAGGGGTCGTTGCTACAGGGTCAGGAAGATTGAAGTTAACATTGCTTTAATAATTAGCCCCTAATTCGGCTATAATGATAACAATAGTAGAAATCTACAAGCCTAACTACTCATGAAGTTAATACATATATAGATTTTAATTTACGAAATATTTGAATAACTCGTAGTTATTGAGGAATGACTTATGCGTTAAGAGAATAAAAAATAATTGAAAAAGTTTAAAATAAAAAGGAAAATTAAAAAAACACGACGTTCAAAATTAATAGAATAAGCGCAATCAAAAAAACACTCAAATAAAATTTCTCAAATTCCCCGTCTAAAATTCGTAAGCGTAATAAAATATTTATCTACCTATATTAATTATTAAATTTATTACAAAATCAAATTATTCCGTCGGGGCTGCCATTGCCATACTCAGTTCCATTTCAAATATAATGAGAATAAGAGTTAAAACAATGATAGTTTAAGGCAGATAATGGCAGCCCCGACGGAATAACTTGGTTTTGTAATAAATGTAATAATTAATTAGTAGGTAGATAAATATTAGTCATCATCATCATCATAATCAGCCACTAAATATTAGTACGCTTACGCATTTTAGTCGAGGGATTTGAGAAATTTTATTTGAGTGTTTTTCGATTACGCTAAGAGCGCTTTCACATTTAGGCGACTTTAGTTGCGCGGCAGCAGCGCGAATTACGCGCGACAGTCGCGCTGTCGATGATTTCATACTATACACGGCAGCGCGGCAGCTGCGCCACAGCGGCGCGTAAGTCGTGTTTCTGAAATGGGTAATGGGTGTAGTGGGACCGACCCAGTCGCGCGACCGTAGCGCTGCTAATGTAAAGGCTTCCGCTGCTGCCGCGCTGCTGACGCTCTAATGTGAAGGCGCACTTATTCTATTTATTTTGAACATCGTGGGTTTTTTTTTCCAAAAAATATAATTTTGCTTTCTTGTAATAAGAGGTCTAGAGTGTTTCGTACCCAGTGTCAAAACTAAGGTACGAAATAACAGGTCTTCTTAAGCCCGGCTTAACCATTTTTTGAGTTAACTATCGATCGCGCAACCGGACCTTAGTAATTATAATTCTATGTATTATATTTTATGTATATGTGATTATAATATTATGTATAGTTGATGTATTTTTGTGTGTATTAAATTTATAAACAAAAAATATTTTTTACCTCAAAAAGTTAAGTTTGAAACAAAGTTGTTTTTAGCGCTCTGTGTAAGTTATTTCGAGCCTAACTTTTTCTTCTCGCCTATTTATAAGTTGACCTTTACCTGACGAATACGATTCTTAACGCAAAATATATAATGTGTCGTAAATGTATAAATAGGATTTCATTTTTCACTACACTTACTTATGTTCGAATTCCAGTACTATTTTTATCGCGTATTAGTGTCAATGTTAAGGTTCCGTGTAGTATTATAAAGATAATATAATCAAAGAACACACATACACAGACAAGTAAGAGTTTCAGTGATCCAGAACCATGTAAATACATAATAGTATAACCACACCATAAAATTAATATTCCTATCGGAATAGAAGGACAAGTCAAAGCTGTCAAACGAAACCGATTTAAGATGTCAGTAACTAACATAAGTAAGTAACATTTGTAGCTTTTAATGAGATAACCTTTCGATCAGGTGATTTATAACAATGTTTCTAAGATAAATATAGTAGTTTACTGCATGATAAACAGTCGACACAAAATATTGAACATGCAGCTCTAGTGTAAAACTAAATGTTATTTCATTATACAAAATATTCGTCGATATACATTCTCTGTGTTATTCTGTCTTTATTTTTGAAGTAAATTAACGTTTGTAGAATAGAATAATCAAACTGCGTACTTTAAATTTGAAGCGCATTGGTAAATATAAGTCGTATATTAAGAGGCTTCGATTTGGACTAATCTACCTGTTAAATGATTATTTGTTGGGGTTATGCCGCTGTAATGCATAATAATCAATAACCGATCAAGTCACCATGTTTCAGACGCATTATTTCTCCAAAATATACACAATTTCACTTTTAAATATAAAAAATCAAATGCACGTAATTTTCAGCAAGCTTCTACAGGGCGGTTAACTGTTTGACATCTGAAAAAAATGGTTCTGCTACCCATCTCTTTTTATCACACAGTTTGCTGCTAGTGACATCTCGCTTTTGTCGTTCTATTCCAAAGGGATAATAATTTTATGATCCACACCGACCGGCGGCATATGTCAATGAACTGTCAGAAACTATGGAAAAATCCGCTGCGGCTTGAGTGGCATGGCCGTCGGCACGGCCACCGGTACGTACCGTTATCTATGGTGTTTCACCAACGTGAAACAGAAATGTTCCTGAAGCTATACCTATACTTACGAGAGCTGTAAAGTGATGGGCGAAAACTGCTTATTGTGCAAAAATATTTTTATCCCGCGTCTCCTGGAAGCTCGGTCCGTCTCCTTGCTAAATTTGATCTTCTTGAAGGTTCTAATTAACTTTGGATAACCATTTGATTCGGTCTTCCTCGTCCTCGGGGCTTAGTTTAGGCATCTTGTACTTTAGTGGTAATATGCTCAGATATTCGCCTCATAACATATTGTCCGTTCCATCGTAGACGGTTCTCTTGTTATTTATCTACATGATATGTCTACATTTAAAGGGGCCTCTTATGTACGTGTTTCTGCCATGATGCAGCATTGTTATATCATCTGCCCACCTCCATCGTAACGCAGGGTAATTGATTTTCATATTGCTTTTTGAGGGGCCAGCCAATTTCGACTAAATTAGTATGTAGAAGACTTCCGGAAGACTTCACTATCAAGGTACACCTAGCCGTCCAAATTGAAAACAAAGACATCCCTTTATTCGAATCAATTATCAATTTACCTACTGAACCCATAGCACCTCAATCTCTCACGCCTACCTTCATTTTGGCAGGTAGACGTGAAATCGCGAGTATTTCCCCCGTTTTCGGGTGAGGCTAATCTCTAGATCGAGTGTAAGCCGGTAAGCTCGGATGAGTATGAACTGCCTTCGCGTCACTCTTATAAGTATACGTTGCGTGTTAAGCGTGAAATATGCATAAGGAATGAGCGGAAAATCAAAGGCTTTGTTTCGCCCTTCGTACGATTTTAGAGTTTAATTCTTTTACTAAGTGGAAACTCTTTTACTAAGTAACTCAAAACTAACTCGTAGGTGTTATTATAACCTGGTCAGTAAAATCAATAGTAACCTAACTTCTTTTTACATTTCTGGCCTGTTTTACAATGTTAAGTAACCGTAACGTTATCCTTCCATTACTTTATACAAAATGAAGTTCAATATTTGTAGTAAAGTAAAAGTAAAGTTAGCTTGTAACGTCCCACTGCTGGGCAAAGGCCTTACCTTAACTATGAGGTAGTTCGAGCCATACTCCACCAAGCGGGCTCAGTGCTGGTTGGTAGGGGTGTTTGCAAGGCAAACGACTAACCCTGCTGACAGATCAGCTTCAAATTAAAAACATATTTTCTTACTCTAATAGAACAGTATGCATTTACCCACCCAGTTCCTGACTTGCGGTGAGGTTAATCTTAAATACTTATTCAGAGAAATTACCTACTTTTATGTTACCTAGTAATTTGATTTACATTTATTATTATTTTTAATATAAGTGTATTAATATGATAGTCTCTAATATTATGATAAGTCTATAATATTATAAAACACTGTATGAATTCTGGCTGTCTCACGCAGTGAAGGCAAACCTCAGTGGTTTTTATTAGTGCGAAAAAACATGTAATTTTGTATTGTTATCCTTATATAAATAATAAATGAAAAAAAAGATGTTACCAAGCCGCCCATAAGGCCTCTTACTAGGCTTAACGACTAATATCAACCGGACCAACGGCTTAACGTGCCTTCCACAGCACGGAGTTGCTCGTGTAATACGTCACTTATATGGTCGGAATGGTCACCCTTCCAAACATGACCGCGCTGGTAACTTCACTTCGGTATCAATATCAAAGCGCTGCTAATACTGCGCTACGAGCACCATGAAGTAATGTTAGTTACTACAAGGTGCTCGTAGAGCACATTGAATCGTCGTTAGGCACTTAAGGATGCTATTTAATTTTACACGCATAAGGAAGCTCAAGCTCTCAAGCGCTCAAGTGGCAATGGGCAGGGCACATAGCGCGAAGAACTGATGGCCGTTGGGGCAGGAAAGTTCTAGATTGGAGACCCTTCGACCAAAGACGCAGCGTAGGACGTCCACCAACAAGATGGACAGACGACCTTATAAAGATTGTAGGTTCAAACTGGATGCTGACCGCTAGTAATCGGTCGCTGTGGAAAGCCGTGGGGGAGGCCTATGTTCAGCAGTGGACGTCCTTTGGCTGATAATGATGATAATGATGGTGATGATGAAGGAAGCATACCACTGCACCGTACCATACTATAATCGAGCTAGAAACGTGTCGGGCATGAAAAGCAACACGATACGCGCGGGAGCGTATCGTTATGTGGGCGAGGTCGACCTTGCAAACTTAAAGGATTGACAGTGTTTTGTCTCACCGTTATATTGTACGAGAGCGAGAGCGAGCGAGAACGCATTTTACCGGTGCCGGCACGCTAAGTGGCAAAGCTTTCAATAAAAATAAATATATTTTGCCGGACACGTTCCTTGCACGGTTCTGGTATAGACATGCGCAAAACAGTGCACTGCCGCGTAATGTAATATTGCATCACCTTTCATAAAAAGAGATATCACTCTGTAATATACCATTACCCGAAACATCACTCGGTACTGTTTGGTAACCATTACCCGAAACACCACTCGGTGTACTGTTTAGTACGTAGTGATGTTTCGGGTAATGGTAATAATGCGTTATATTAGTAATATTGCGATGATTGAAATATTACTGTGATACAATTATTACAGTAAAATAACGTAATGAAATATTTTTAAGGACATGTCATAACGGGAGTAATATTAAGTATTACGTTATGATATTGAACTTTATACTGAATGACTACTAGAACAAAATATCAACATTTAGTTACTATTTTTGTTTATCTCATTGAAATAAAAAAGGTTCCAGAAATTTCTGAAATGTCGCTTTAATTATCTCTTGCAAAAGAATTAAGGTTTAACCACTTAAAGAATAGATAGTAATTTGTTAAATAAATTACTGTATTCGGTTTGGTTTGGTCGGACTTAGAAAACAAAGATACACAACAGACGGAATAATGATAAGCTAAAAAGTACCTTAGCTACCTAAAAACACGATTTAATAGCGGATACTCATGCATATTGCATTGCATAGTATCGAGTAATGTTTCGAGTGATGGTGTGATGTTTGGTGCGGCCGAGTGATGCGTAATGTATCAGTACGCCGTCGCGTAATATCACCCGAGTAATATCACAAGCATTACTTACTCATCTCTATTCTGGTATGCGTGTGTACTGGGAAAGACCTTAGAACGGTCGGTAAATTACAGCTGAGTTGAGGAGATATTGCGATTACAATGATATTGTTCTTAATACAATATCATTGTGCGGTTAACGCCAGCTCCAAATTCAAATTCAGAAGGTCCCGTTTAAAAGTTTGTAAATTTATAGAAACAAGTGTCACTCGCAGTCAGCGGTTGCAGTTTGCGGCCTTCGGTCTATCTTGAACCTGTAGCTGTATAACAGTAAAAAATATATAAAATAAAACGATGCAAATAATAAATCAGGAAGAATAATTTCACGACAATCACCTTAGCTACTTTAGGTGTTTACTCTAGTATGCTACTTATTTATTTATTTTTTTGTACGGATAACAGCACGTCAAGGTTCAAAATACAAAATCTTATACACTTGTAATAAGCGTTATCAACAAAACAATATTATCTGATGTACTAGCGACTGTATAAAGAAGCATTAATTTTCAGATACCCTGAAGTAGTAGCGCTTACAAGCGTGTTTGTTAAATACTAATATTAATTTGATTGTATGTTAGATGAACAATCAAAGCAACATAAGGCCTAATCTGCAACCTATCAACCTACCAACAAAAATACTACAACTGATTTCTAGCGCATAAGATATCTTAGTGTTAACATTTACACTGACTACAATGCTACTGCTTCCTACGACGCGTTTGGTGTAATGGCTTACACACATCAAAAAAGGTTTGAGATCTATTTGAAAAATCTTATCTTTACGGCAAAAGATATCTTTACATATTTTTGTTCATAATTTTATTACAGGGTTTTTATATTCTAAGAAAACAGGCAACAGATACGAGTATGTTTTCTTGATACAGTAATATAAAAATAAAACAGCTTATGCTAGTGAACAAGAACTTTTTTTTATGTACGTTCCAATAAATTAAATCATGGAAGACAGCAATGGATGAGGTAACATCGAAATGCTCGCAAGTGACCAGGTTAGGCAAGGTGATTGAACACCGTCTAGAAATTATTATAATTAATATAATATTGGAAACCTATCACATACATTGCTCTGATCCCAAAGTAAGTAGCTAATGCACTTGTGTTATGAGAATCAGAAACTACTGTGGTACCACAACACCCAGACCCGAGACAAAGGAGAAAAAAAATGATTTCTGAATTGACGAGGAAAAAAAATTGATTTCTTAACTGTCCCGGGTTCCATTCCCGGTCGGGTACCGGGAATGGAACCCGGGACCTTGGAGCGGCTACGCCTTAAAACCCAGCGTGTCTAACCACGGAGGTCGTCAAAACTATAGTTTAGTCTTGAACTGAAGCTTTTGCCTTTGAGTTGCGCTGACTGAATGCAAATAAGGAGCAAATTGTTACACCTGTGCATGCATTTAATTAGAAAACGAATCGCATGTAATATATTATTTCTACGACCACAGACTTCGTAGCTGCTACGGCTACAGATTACATGATCAGTGACGGCTACGAGCTGTGACTACGAGATTGCTACGGTGCTACGACATAGTTGCCATAGTGCCAATTTTAAGGTATGTTTTACATTATGAAGTTACCTTTCTGTAAGCATGTTATTGAAATGTTATAGAAGACCTGTTGCTTATTTTTTTTATCCCTCTATTAATCCCTCAAGCGTATGTGAACGTTTGTTTGTTTGTTTGTTTGTTTGAACGCGCTAATCTCAGAAACTACTGGCCCGATTTGAAAAAATATTTTTATGTTGGATAGTCCATTTATCGAGGAAGGCTTTAAGCTATATAACATAAAGATACGACTCACAAGACCACAGCAGCAATGAAAAATGTTGAGAAAACGGGAGAAAGATATTCCTTTTGAGAGCTTCCGCTGCGTATGCTGCGGAAACCGCTAAAGTTACACAAAAATCATGTATGACAAGATTGTTCAACATCAAGAGTTCTATAATAAAGTCAGCGACAATATAAGTCTATCTTTTATGGTTGACTTACTACAACCTTTTTTATGTTAATAAATTTGTAAAAAAAATAATGCATCATCTTAAGAGGTGTATTGTACACACAGGTATTTATTCTTATCAAAAT
This sequence comes from Pyrausta purpuralis, assembly GCA_963924145.1. Taxonomy (NCBI): domain Eukaryota; kingdom Metazoa; phylum Arthropoda; class Insecta; order Lepidoptera; family Crambidae; genus Pyrausta; species Pyrausta purpuralis. Next base: position 22,014,487 of record OZ001651.1, on the reverse strand, counting down.
AAATACATTCATCATCACGAGCATTTCATTTAGAACAAAGTTGCCCTTTATATCATTTGATTCCAAAAAATATCTTAGGAGCTATCACAGTTTTAACATAACTCCGCACCAAAATAATGTTCGCAGCTGAAGTACTACAACGTGCGCTTGCGCTAATTATATTATAAAGCTGAAGAGTTTGTTGGTTTGAACGCGCTTATCTCAGGAATTGCTGAACGAGCTGTTATTGCTGTTAGATAGCTTATTTATTGAGAAAGGCTTTAGGATATAAAACATCACACTGCGACGGGAGGGGAGGGAGCAAACTCAAAACGCGCGGACGAAGTCGCGGGGGACCGCTAGTGATATTATATGGCTGATAATGGCAGCCCCGACGGAATAACTTGGTTTTGTAATAAATGTAATAATTAATAAGTAGGTAGATAAATATTAGTACGCTTACGCATTTTAGTCGGGGGATTTGAGAATTTTTATTTGAGTGTTTTTCGATTACGCTAAGAGCTCTTTCACATTTAGGCGACTTTAGCAGCGCGGCAGCAGCGCGACTTACGCGCGACAGTCGCGCTGTCGATGATTTCATACTATACATGGCAGCGCGGCAGCGGCGCCGCAGTAACCCAGTGTCAAAACATACCCAGTGTCAAAACTAAGGTACGAAATAACAGGTCTTCTTAAGCCCGACTTAACCATTTTTTGAGTTAACTATTGATCGCGCAACCGGACCTTAGAAATTATAATTCTATGTACCATATTTTATGTATATGTGATTATAATATTATGTATAGTTAATGTATTTTTGTGTGTATTAAATTTATAAACAAAAAATATTTATTACCTCAAAAAGTTAAGTTTGAAACAAAGTTGTTTTTTAGTGCTCTGTGTAAGTTATTTCGAGCCTAACTTTTTCTTCTCGCCTATTTATAAGTTGACCTTTACCTGACGAATACGATTCTTAACGCAAAATTATAATGTGTCGTAAATGTATAAATAGGATTTCATTTTTCACTACACTTACTTATGTTCGAATTCCAGTACTATTTTTATCGCGTATTAGTGTCAATGTTAAGGTTCCGTGTAGTATTATAAAGATAATATAATCAAAGAACACACATACACAGACAAGTAAGAGTTTCAGTGATCCAGAACCATGTAAATACATAATAGTATATCCACACCATAAAATTAATATTCCTATCGGAATAGAAGGACAAGTCAAAGCTGTCAAACGAAACCGATTTAAGATGTCAGTAACTAACATAAGTAAGTAACATTTGTAGCTTTAAATGAGATAACCTTTCGATCAGGTGATTTATAACAATGTTTCTAAGTTAAATATAGTAGTTTACTGCATGATAAACAGTCGACACAAAATATTGAACATGCAGCTCTAGTGTAAAACTAAATGTTATTTCATTATACAAAATATTCGTCGATATACATTCCCTGTGTTATTCTGTCTTTATTTTTTAAGTAAATTAACGTTTGTAGAATAGAATAATCAAACTGCGTACTTTAAATTTGAAGCGCATTGGTAAATATAAGTCATATATTAAGAGGCTTCGATTTGGACTAATCTACCTGTTAAATGATTATTTGTTGGGGTTATGCCGCTATAATGCATAATAATCAATCACCGATCAAGTCACCATGTTTCAGACGCATTATTTCTCCAAAATATACACAATTTCACTTTTAAATATAAAAAATCAAATGCACGTAATTTTCAGCAAGCTTCTGCAGGGCGGTCAACTGTTTGACATCTGACAAAAATGGTTCTGCTACCCATCTCTTTTTATCACACAGTTATACAGATAATAATTTTATGATCCACACCGACCGGCGGCATATGTCAATGAACTGTCAGAAACTATGGAAAAATCCGCTGCGGCTTGAGTGGCATGGCCGTCGGCACGGCCACCGGTACGTACCGTTATCTATGGTGTTTCACCAACGTGAAACAGAAATGTTCCTGAAGCTATACCTATACTTACGAGAGCTGTAAAGTGATGGGTGAAAACTGCTTATTGTGCAAAAATATTTTTGTTCCGCGTCTCCTGGCAGCTCGGTCCGTCTCCTTGCTAAATTTGGTCTTCTTAAAAGTTCTAATTAACTATGGATAACCATATGATTCGGTCTTCCTCGGGGCTTAGTTTAGGCATCTTGTACTTTAGTGGTAATATGCTCAGATAATTGCCTCATAACATCTTGTCCGTTCCATCGCAGACGGTTCTCTTGTTATTTATCTGGGATATGTCTACATTTAAAGGGGCCTCTTATGTACGTGTTTCTGCCACGATGCAGCATTGTTACATCATCTGCCCACCTCCATCTTAACGCAGGGTAATTGATTTTCATATTGCTTTTTGAGGGAAGACTTCGCTATCAAGGTACACCTAGCCGTCCAAATTGAAAACAAAGACACCCTTTATTCGAATCAATTATCAATTTACCTACTGAACCCATAGCACCTCAACCTCTCACGCCTACCTTCATTTTGGCAAGTAGACGTGAAATCGCGAGTATTTCCCCCGTTTTCGGGTGAGGCTAATCTCTAGATCGAGTATAAGCCGGTAAGCTCGGATGAGTATGAACTGCCTTCGCGTTACTCTTATAAGTATACGTTGCGTGTTAAGCGTGAAATATGCATTAGGAATGAGCGGAAAATCACAGGCTTTGTTTCGCCCTTCGTACGATTTTAGAGTTTAATTCTTTTACTAAGTGGAAACTCTTTTACTAAGTAACTCAAAACTAACTCGTACGTGTTATTATAACCTGGTCAGTAAAATCAATAGTAACCTAACTTGTTTTTACATTTCTGGCCTGTTTTACAATGTTAAGTAACCGTAACGTTATCTTTCCATTACTTTATACAAAATGAAGTTCAATATTTGTAGTAAAGTAAAAGTAAAGTTAGCTTGTAACGTCCCACTGCTGGGCCTAAGGCCTTACCTTAACTATGAGGTAGTTCGAGCCATACTCCACCAAGCGGGCTCAGTGCTGGTTGGTAGGGGTGTTTGCAAGGCAAACGACTAACCCTGCTGTCTGATCAGCTCCAAATTAAAATCATATTTTCTTACCCTAATAGAATAGTATGCATTTATCCACCCAGTTCCTGACTTGCGATGAGGTTAATCTTAAATACTTATTCAGAGAAAGTTACCTACTTTAATAATGTTACCTAGTAATTTGATTTACATTTATTATTATTTTTTCAATATAAGTGTATTAATATGATATAGTCTCTAATATTATGATAAGTCTATAATATTATAAAACACTGTATGAATTCTGGCTGTCTCACGCAGTGAAGGCAAACCTCAGTGGTTTTTATTAGTGCAAAAAAACATGTATTTTTGTAAATAAAATAAATGGAAAAAAAAATGTTATGAAGCCCCCTATAAGGCCTCTTACTAGGCTTATCGACTAATATCAACCGGACCAACGGCTTAACGTGCCTTCCACGGAGTTGCTCGTGATATACGTCACTTATATGGTCGGAATGGTGACCCTTCCAAACATGACCGCGCTGTAGGTAACTTCACTTCGGTATCAATATCAAAGCGCTGCTAATACTGCGCTACGAGCACCATGAAGTAATGTTAGTTACTACAAGGTGCTCGTAGAGTACATTGAATCGTCGTTAGGCACTTAGTAAGTAGCTTTATTGTGTATGGAAAACAAGGTAACAAAAAATCGATCTTAAATATAATAACAAAAGTTTCACTTGATCCTACCCTTTCAGGCATATACACATTTGTACTGTTTTTTGTTTTTATTTCACTTATAATCTAAGTATTCCTGCGTGCTATAAAAGCAGTTTTGAACCAACCATTCCCTTAAAATCATTTAAAATCTGGCAAATTTTGAAATATTTTTAAAGTCATCAGGTAATTTATTATAGATTTTTATACACATAATAAAAGTATTGTTTGACACAAGTGCTAATTTAACCATTGGTTTGGCAAGTTTATTCTTATATGCAGAGCGCAGGTTGCGATTTGAAATTTGACATTATTGGACAAACAAATTTTGGTGCTGAGGGACAAACAGACAACAATCAAAAATATAAAGCCCAGGCAGTGTTAGCAATTTGTATGTTCTGAAGTATGTAAGGATGCTATTTAATTTTACACGCATAAGGAAGCTCAAGCTCTCAAGCGCTCAAGTGGCAATGGGCAGGGCACATAGCGCGAAGAACTGATGGCCGTTGGGGCAGGAAAGTTCTAGATTGGAGACCCTTTGACCAAAGACGCAGCGTAGGACGTCGACCAACAAGATGGACAGACGACCTTATAAAGATTGCAGGATCAAACTGGATGCAGACCGCTAGTAATCGGTCGCTGTGGAAAGCCGTGGGGGAGGCCTATGTTCAGCAGTGGACGTCCTTTGGCTGATAATGATGATGATGATGGTGATGATGAAGGAAGCATACCACTGCACCGTACCATACTATAATCGAGCTAGAAACGTGTCAGGCATGAAAAGCAACACGATACGCGCGGGAGCGTATCGTTATGTGGGCGAGGTAGACCTTGCAAACTTAAAGGATTGACAGTGTTTTGTCTCACCGTTATATTGTACGAGAGCGAGAGCGAGAGCGAGCGAGAACGCATTTTACCGGTGCCGGCACGCTAAGTGTCAAAGCTTTCAATAAAAATAAATATTTTTTGCCGGACACGTTCCTTGCTCGGTTCTGGTATGCGTGTGTACTGGGAAAGACCTTAGAACGGTCGGTAAATTACAGCTGAGTTGAGGAGATATTGCGGTTACAATGATATTGTTCTTAATACAATATCATTGTGCGGTTAACGCCAGCTCCAAATTCAAATTCAGAAGGTCCCGTTTAAAAGTTTGTAAATTCATAGAAACAAGTGTCACTCGCAGTCAGCGGTTGCAGTTTGTGGCCTTCGGTCTGTCTTGAACTTGGAGCTGTATAACAGTAAAAATATATAAAATAAAACGATGCAAATAATAAATCAGGAAGAATAATTTCACGACAATCAGCTTAGCTACTTGAGGTGTTTACTCTAGTATGCTACTTATTTATTTATTTTTTTGTACGGATAACAGCACGTCAAGGTACAAAATACAAAATCTTATACACTTGTAATAAGCGTTATCAACAAAACAATATTATCTGATGTACTAGCGACTGTATAAAGAAGCATTAATTTTCAGATACCCTGAAGTAGTAGCGCTTACAAGCGTGTTTGTTAAATACTAATATTAATTTGATTGTATGTTAGATGAACAATCAAAGCAACATAAGGCCTAATCTGCAACCTATCAACCTACCAACAAAAATACTACAACTGATTTCTAGCGCATAAGATATCTTAGTGTTAACATTTACACTGACTACAATGCTACTGCTTCCTACGACGCGTTTGGTGTAATGGCTTACACACATCAAAAAAGGTTTGAGATCTATTTGAAAAATCTTATCTTTACGGCAAAAGATATCTTTACATATTTTTGTTCATAATTTTATTACAGGGTTTTTATATTCTAAGAAAACAGGCAACAGATACGAGTATGTTTTCTTGATACAGTAATATAAAAAAAAAACAGCTTATGCTAGTGAACAAGAACTTTTTTTTATGTACGTTCCAATAAATTAAATCATGGAAGACAGCAATGGATGAGGTAACATCGAAATGCTCGCAAGTGACCAGGTTAGGCAAGGTGATTTAACACCGTCTAGAAATTATTATAATTAATATAATATTGGAAACTTATCACATACATTGCTCTGATCCCAAAGTAAGTAGCTAATGCACTTGTGTTATGAGAATCAGAAACAACTGTGGTACCACAACACCCAGACCCGAGACAAAGGAGAAAAAAAAATCTTAATTCACGAGGAAAAAAAAAAGATTTCTTAATTGTCCTGGGTTCCATTCCCGGTCGGGTACCGGGAATGGAACCCGGGACCATGGAGCGGCGACGCCTTAAAACCCAGCTGTCTAACCACGGAGGTCGTTGTATAATTATAGTTTAGTCTTGAACTGGAGCTTTTGCCTTTGTGTTGCGCTGACTGAATGCAAATAAGGAGCAAATTGTTACACCTGTGGCATTTAATTAGAAAACGAATCGCATGAAATATTATTTCTACGACCACAGACTTCGTAGTTGCTACGACTACGAGCTGTGACTACGAGATTGCTACGGTGCTACGACATAGTTGCCATAGTGCCAATGTTAAGGTATGTTTTACATTATGAAGTTACCTTTCTGTAAGCATGTTATTGAAATGCTATAGTAGACCTGTTGCTTATTTTTTATCCCTCTATTAAGCTGCGATGTTTCGTCAATTCATGAATTCTGACTTATTTATCGAGTCTAGACCGCACTACGAATGTAAGCGTTAAGGGGCTCCCCGACTTTTTGACGCGCACACTATCGCCACTCCATTCAAAATAATTATTACTCCTGTAGTCATCTGTCCTGTAGTAAAATTATGACATGTAGTCGCTGTTGCTCGAAGTACGGGCGGAAGGGCACGACGTGACGTCACCGTCAGTAAAAGTCCAACGTACGAAGATAGGAGTTTATTCCGCAGTCTTGAGGTACAAAATAGGGTGCGGACCGAGCAGCGAAAAGATTCGAGCTCAGTGCCTTACAGATTAAAATAATATGGGATTACTAGATGTCTAAGATGGTAAAAACCAATAAGGTGCGTTCTAGGAATCCAAAGTATCCACTAAAGTATTGGAGAGACTAGATGCCCAAGATGGTAAAAACCAAAGGTGCTTTCTAGAGACCCAAGGAATGGATTGTATTGGATTTTACAAACAAAGCTCACGAGTACTTAACCTACGGTACAAAAACATGTTCAGCGCGAGTTACATATGATCAGCGCCATCTATTGTCAGGAAGTGGGACTAATATATGGGATTACTTATGAAACTGATTAAAAACTTAATCAGCGCGGGCTAATATTGAGAAGCGCCATCTTTTGCCTGGTAGCAAAACTAATGTATAAGTTTATATAAATGTTGGTGTGTTACACTCCATAAATACAAAAACAATAAAAAATCTAATAGACACGATTGTAGTACAGGTTCTATAGTTAATTTAGTACGTTTAAATTGTTTCAAAAGTAGTTTACTGTAGTTAGAGTTAGAAAAACTGCTAAATATGGCCATTTTTGCCAATTTTTCTAACTATAACAGCTCTCTGTACTGTAACTCTGTTTTATTGGACTTAAACATTGTATCTAAACCACATAAATTATGATTTTTCTACTAAAGTGGCGCTTGGGTGCGTTAAAAATTCGGGGAGCCCCTTAAGGAGGAACTATAAGCGGAAATAAAGACTGCATTGATGTATTGCGGATCGCACTATTGTGCACTACACGTGTGATCTTAAAAAGGTTCGTAAAATGATATGTGATTTCATAAAAATATATGACTACCTCCGTAGTTTAGTGGCCCAGCACGATGGGTTTCAAGGTGTTGCCGCTCCAAGGTCACGGGTTCGATTTCCGGTCAGGTCAATATAGAAATCAAAATTTTCTATAATTTCTCGGGTCTGCTGGGTGTTGTGGTTCTACCGTTGTGTCTGAGTTCAGGAAACAAACTCCTCAGCTTCACAATATAAGTATAGATTTTACATATTATATGGCAATTGCCAGTATAATTCATAAATAAATAAATGACATCTTTTAAAAATGCTTCCGAGATTTTTTATATTTTCAGGTCACACTGACTTGTAACGGTAGAAAAATGTTTGCTTTGTATTGCGCTTAAGTATGATAGCATGAATTATAACAAAGTTATTACAAAAAATCTACAAAAATAAAATCGATTCTAAAGTAATGTTTCGCCAGATATCATAACATTTCTCGTAATGTACTCTTGAAAAATAGAAAAACGACAAAATAGGTTAAATTGTACCAAATTATTGCTATTGTATAAATACCATAATTAATTTAATGTGGGAGAAAATAAACAAAACACCTGTAGCAAACATTTGTAACATGCAACGCAATCTACGAAGCGCCACAAAGTTATCAATCCCAGAGCGCACATTTTTAATTTTGTCATTCCAAACTTCATTTTAACTGGGAAAATTCGTTTCACATTTAACTGACAGAGATAAGTTAGTCATACAATAGGATTCCAGAATGTGCATAGATGATGCTAGAGTGCATAATTTATCGTAACTGATTTATGGTACGCTAGCTGACCTAGTTGGAGATCTTTTCATGATGTAAGTGCCGTTATTTGTAAAACTAAATGTGAGATTTAGATCCTGTAGTCTGGAAAACCAACGTGGTTTGTTATTTGTGTATTATAAAATATTGTTTTGCGTAGTTTTTGACGACTTCATAAAATGACGTCATCAATTCCACCTGTATGTATGTGATATTGACAGAATTGTTTAGTTCAACCAGATGTAATTCAACTTAAGGTATAGTGTAAGTTTCATCAAAATCGGTGCACTTGTTCTTGTGATATGTGTAATAACAATAAATCATGCTATAAAAAATATATTAATGTGTAATATGTGTAGACTGTGGGTGTAGGTAAGCTTAACATCACGCACTGACTCCAATAGAAATTGTTTCTCCTAAATAGAAGACGAATGCGATAATTCAAGCTTTTTAGTCAGCTTATTGAAGGTGGTACTTTAATTTTTTTGACAGCGCATATTTTATCATCTTTTATTGAAAACTTTAATTTTTAGGAACCCTCTTGAACCTTGCAGCAATAAAGAAAGCTCTACCTTGTTCTAAACAAGAAAATGGGGGTAAACTGTTTGTTTTCCCATATTCTGTCAATCTGATAATTTTATCTAATAAAAAATACGATAAGAGACAAGAAAACATCCTAAACGGATCGTGTGAAATAACCAACCAGGAAAATCTATATATATTTAACGCGATAAAGCCTCTTTTCTTCTTTCTGCTTACCCATCCGTCATGGAAAATCTGGGCTATTACGCATCTAACGATAGCGAAAATTGTACAATTATCACAAACGATCTATAATTCGTGTTCGTATTACGTACGTACATACTACCACGGTGGCGAAGCGGTTAGAGAAACGCACTTTACAGCACAACCCGGAGTTTGGAGTTGACGGTGTTTCACCCCCGTGCCTCGGAAAGCATGTAAAACCGTTGGTCCTGCGCCTGAACTCTCTCCGGTCGTGTCAGATTGCTGTCCCATCGGCTATTAGAGTGGAAGGACTAGAGAGTGCACCTGTGTTTGCGCACACACTTGTGCACTAACCGCTCCGCCACCGAGGTAGTTGTAAATGATTGCATTTAAAGGATTAAAACAATTCTAAATATGGTTATCGTATCCTTTTGATCCCTATGTTGGAAGTCTTGAAATAGTTTCCTTGTCGAACAATCAGGTGGCACTCGAAATACGCTGAGACAAATTTTGTGTTTGCTTGTTTAAATACCTATTTAGTGATTGAGAAGATTTTTATACAGTTTTAAAAATTATAAATATTTTTTACGATTTATTAAAGACTAGTGGTCCCATACGTCGACGCCTGCGTACATTATGCATTTCCAGTAAAATTTTTCAACGTATAACAAGTGCCTATTTTCATGGTCAGTCGAGGTCTCTGCCGCCTTACCACTTGAACAAAGAAAATTGCTTGCACACACCACACTAAAAGGGCGTCCACTTCAAAAAAAATACGACGCGTGGTGCAAGCGATTATTGACAAATATATCAACAATCATTAATGAACATATTATCATTTTAAAATCGGTCGTTCCATACTTATTCAGTCGGATAAGTCTTGTCTAAAGCTGGTAGAATCGGCCCTTAGTTTGCAATCCGCAATGTCTACGTTCATATTCATTATGAAACCTGTCAATTTCGTAAGAAACAAAATATTTTCTAAATATTTTATTCAGCACAAACGCGAAACGCTATCAAAACGAGACCTAACATCAAAGATCCTTTGAAATAAAATGCGTTGAACTCGATTTTTGATTGTTTCAAGTAAATTCACGTTGAATTTAGATTTGTTTTTGCCACTCGACCCTTAAACGAAGCCTTACAATAATTAAGTGGGCGTTTATTGTAAGACCTTAACTACGGGTTGAAACAAAGGAGTGGGTAATTTAATGTTCTTTGACTAAAGAAAACGTATTTGATGATTGAATTTACTTTGATTAGATCGTTGTGGTTCTTAAATTGATGCTGAAATAAAACCTAAGACAATTGAATTATAGGGGCTTCTCAAATCAAAAAGGCTAGTTGTGCGTTTACTTATTGCATGATTAAAGTGGTATGAAAATCTTTTTAGGGTTCCGTAGCCGAATGGCAAAATCCTTATAGTTTCGTCAGGTCTGTCTGTCTGTCTGTGACAGCCACTTTATACTGGAATTATTAGCATTACACAGATGTAACTTGGTAGGTAGACGTATTCCGTTAACAGATTTATTTAACAAAAAACCTTTTTGGTCAAACCTTTGCTTGTGGGGTCTATATGTAGTCATCTAGGTCTCTTCAAATGACATCGAGTTTACAAAAAACATTTTTTCTGAAAGTCAACATTACAGACAACATTTAGGAGATATAGACGCTTCCAAAGTGGTACCCCCCCCCCCCCCCCCATTTTAAACTAAGCGACTTCACGGAAATCGGTTTGAACGAGATCGAGCTAGTAGTTTTTGAGATATAATAACACATTTTCAACAATCACCTCTTGCTGTCAACAGTGTATTGGCGAGTCCGACTAGCACGAAGCCGGTTTTTCTTATATGACCTTGCAGGATCAAACTAGTAGCAGACCGCTTGTGATCGGTCGCTGTTAAAAACAATGGGGGAGGCCTATACGATCACGGTACACGTCCTATCACAGATAGTAACAATCATGTTAATAATGTTCCCTCGTGTGTTTGCATGTACACAACGTGTAATCTAAATTGCGCCAAACCTCAAACACCCCAAATGAACGAACACATATAAAGGTTATGTGATCTTTTATTTTTATTTTTTCCAATTATTACCATATAAACAGAAAACAAATGGATACAATACAAAAACAGCACGTTGATGCTGCTACAACTGATTATAAATAAATAAATAACTAAATAAATATCGGTTAACTATTTACAATAATATTATTGTTAATATTTGACCAATAAACTAAATAAAGAAAACTAAGGAACAGTTGCGATAAATACAATATTTTATGTTCAAATACAGTTCAATTACTTTAAATGGCACTTCTCATCATGGGTGCGATTGTGTAAAGCAATCGTATTCATTTGACAGTTCAAAACGTAAGATATGGTCTGTCAAATGGCAAATAACAAAAGGTTTGACAGATCTTATCGTACGTTTTGAACTGTCAAACGAATACGATTGCTTTACACAATTCCACCTCATATCTTGCTTCCGTCGAGAAAGGAATAGGTAGTTATATTATTAATATTATTTACAGACATACTGACTAACAGTCGTATAAAACTTCACTATGCTAGTCACACAGTGAACATGGACAAACAAACATGTTTCAGTAGAAAATCAAAAAATCATAAATTTACTGTATATGTTCTTAAAGAACTTAACCATTGTTTGTTTACGTATTTTGACACACACACTAAAATACCTACATATCCAAAATGTGACCTTTCAAATGCGCAAACGTTTTAAACTTTGGAAAGAGAACAAGGAGATGTGTTGTTCCGACATAACACAATGACATCCAACAGATTTACTTTGTAAAGCTGCCTCTAAAAATCACCTAAAGAATCTGTCAAAAAACATTACCTTTCGTTATGTCCATAGCCCTGCTGTGTGGTCTCATCAGTATACATATAAACAAAGCGTATAGGTACGTTTAGAATAACATAGTTACCTTAATCTCTAAATTTCTCAAAATCTGGTGTATTAGAACGCAAAGTGTTTTCTACAAGCAGTGAAACCTATATTTATTTATTGTGTTGAATCGGTCCTTTGAATACTATCGCTTGAAGCTAGGTGACCTTACTATATATTCTAATAGTAGGCGCTGCGCGGCTTCACATGCGTGAATACCTACTGAAGATCGCATTTAACCAAATATAATAATAATTGATGGCCTACGTGGTATTCCAATGTAGGCTTCATTGTTGTAGGTTTTTTATTATCAATGTCTACTACTTCTTTATTATGTGTGTAATACATGATATATACAGTCTGTGAAACAGCTGACATATATATGTATATTTCCCTCATATACTAAGTAGATCTAAGGTACGTGAAATTAAGGTACATTTAGGCGAGACCAACTGCCGAAAAACTGCTGTGCAGTTTGGCAGAAGTGATTAGTGTCTTTTTGTATTTATTTTGAAACAAAAAAATAAAAAATACCTGAATCGTAACGGAGCATTATCGTAAATACGGTCCTTATTACAATTTACGCACGTACTTTTCAAGTTTTTCTTAATATAAGTTCTGCTATTATTTATTATTTATGAAGTTAAGGTAACCCTCGTCACCGCAAGTCGAGCCGAGGAAAATTTATTTGTTCACTGTTCCTGAGATAAACGTTCGCTTATATAAAATTAATTGCCTTTCTAAAGTACGGGTCATAAGAAGTCTGTGTGGGTGTAAGTTACTTGGTGTAACTTTGTAGAAAGCTTCTATAGGGTTAAAGCACTTTTTTTAACCGACTTCAAAAAAGGAGGAGGTTATCAATCCAACTGTATGTTTTTTTTTGTATCTATGTTACCTCATATCTCAGTCATTTGTCGACCGATTCGAAAAAAAAATTACCTGCCTAGAGAGTTTACAGTCTAGTTGTTTTTTTACCAATTTGGGATCTGATGATGAGATCTTGGTATAATCGAGGGCAACCCTCAAATTTTTAAGGCATATATAGTGTTTTTTTTACTAGAACCATAATGTTGACGTGTTGTTTCGTCGAATAGTCGATGTCTTATGGAGTTAAGCTGATGGTGGAACTCCTTAACCCTTAGGAGTTTAGTAATTATAATGACAGAACGCAGTCATAAGGTGCAAACCTCCCTCCCCCTCTCCTGCAATCACTAAAAATTAAAAAAAAAAATAACTTAAAAAAAAGTAAAACCGATTTCTAAACCAAAATACACTATACTTTCACCATCAAGCATCGACTATTAAACTATTAGAGCACCGACTCCAAAAATAAATTGTTTGCCTAAAATGGCTTCTTTTCCTTTCAAGAATCAAGAGGTTATTTAGGACTTTTTAGTGTATTTTGGTTTTGAAGTCGGTTTTTGTTGATTTTCTATTAATTTTTAACTTAATGTAGTCGTTTAATAGGATGTCGGTAGAAATATAATAAAAGAACACAACAAAATAATTGCATCGAATAAATCCACGTTATTATATTTTTATTAATATGTGAAAGTTATCGATTCGTAACCAAATGGTTCTGAATCGGACAGCTGGTCATGTGCTCCAAAATGCTAGCTCAGCTGCTGCCAGCTCTATATAGCAATCAAATACCTCATGTTAAACTCACGAACTCGCTATCGTTAGTTACAATGTCAAGTTCTTTAACTGTCATAAATAAATAAATATTGCATCCCAATCACATACATTGCTCTGATCCCAAAGTAGCCAATTCACTTGTTCTATGGAAATCAGACACAACGGTGGTACCCGGTACACCCAGACCCGAGACAATATAGAAAATTTTGATTTCTATATTAACCCGACCGGGAATCAAACCCGGGACCTCAGAGCGGCGACGCCTTACCACCCAGTCAATTTGGTTGCAATACATCGCTGGTTCGATTATAAAATCAATTTAAAATCACCCTTAAATTATAATTTATTGCTCCTGTTGCTTGCAAAATAATTTAAGCTCAAGTATGATACTTAGGAGATTGTAAAATTTGTATTTTCTTCTAATTCTAAACAAGTGATTTCCGCTCGTTATTAGAATCTCTCCAACAAATCTCAACACAATCAAATAAATACAATAATGTTATTACTATACGAAAGTTATTTTTACCAACAAAAGTCCAACACTTTAGAGGGAACTTAAACTATCGCACAATGAGCACTTTTTGTGTGTTTCTTTTGATTTCTGAAAGGAAAATATTTTCTTTCAAGGCACACGAGTATGAATATATTCTATTGAAACCGGCTTGTTAAGGGCAAAAAGGTGCGAGAGGTATTTCCGATAGTTGTCGCGTGGTTTAGAAATTTAAAGAATGGGGTTGGGTATTTTTAGAACACAATCAGTATTTTGGACGATCAAAGTACTGTTTATCTTAAAATGTCATACTTGGTCTAGCCTTATTATTTTATTTTCTCTGACTGTTTTTTTTTGATTAATTGAGCTTAAAATTGATCTTCTAAAGCGCTATCCGGGGTTCAATTCGTTATTTGTTAGATAAAAGTTTCAGCGACGGGAATCTATCTATATTTAACTTGTAACGTTAAATGCGCACAAGCTGAAAATTTTTCGATTAGAATTAACGAACAGAATCAATTGAACCACTTTTAATATAGGTCACTTTTTACAAAAAATAGTCATTAAAATGTTGCGCTGCCTATTTATTTATAGGAAACCAAAGCATGCGCAAACCTGTCAAAATACGTAAACAAACAATGGTTAAGTTCTTTAAGAACATATACAGTAAATTTATGATTTTTTGATTTTCTACTAAAACATGTTTGTTTGTCCATGTTCACTGTGTGACTAGCATAGTGAAGTTTTATACGACTGTTAGTCAGTATGTCTGTAAATAATATTAATAATATAACTACCTATTCCTTTCTCGACGGAAGCAAGATATGAGGTGGAATTGTGTAAAGCAATCGTATTCGTTTGACAGTTCAAAACGTAAGGTATGGTCTGTCAAATGGCAAATAACAAAGGGTTTGACAGATCATATCGTACGTTTTGAACTGTCAAACGAATACGATTGCTTTACACAATTCCACCTCATATCTTGCTTCCGTCGAGAAAGGAATAGGTAGTTATATTATTAATATTATTTACAGACATACTGACTAACAGTCGTATAAAACTTCACTATGCTAGTCACACAGTGAACATGGACAAACAAACATGTTTTATTAGAAAATCAAAAAATCATAAATTTACTGTATATGTTCTTAAAGAACTTAACCATTGTTTGTTTACGTATTTTGACAGGTTTGCGCATGCTTTGGTTTCCTATTAATAAATAGGCAGGGCAACATTTTAATGGTTTTTTTTGTAAAAAGTGACCCATATTAAAAAGTGGTTCAATTGATTCTGTTCGTTAATTCTAATCGAACAATTTTCAGCTTGTCCGCATTTAACGTTACAAGTTAAATATAGATAGATTCCCGTCGCTGAAACTTTTATCTAACAAATAACGAATTGAACCCCGGATAGCGCTCTAGAAGATCAATTTTAAGCTCAATTAAGCCCACTGATTCGTAAGAGAACAGTCAGAGAAATGAATAATAAGGCTAGACCAAGTATGACATTTTAAGATAAACAGTATTTTGATCGTCCAAAATACTGATTGTGTTCTAAAAATACCCAACCCCATTCTTTAAATTTCTAAACCACGCGACAACTATCGGAAATACCTCTCGCACCTTTTTGCCCTTAACAAGCCGGTTTCAATAGAATATATTCATACTCGTGTGCCTTGAAAGAAAATATTTTCCTTTCAGAAATCAAAAGAAACACACAAAAAGTGCTCATTGTGCGATAGTTTAAGTTCCCGCTTAAGTGTTGGACTTTTGTTGGTAAAAATAACTTTCGTATAGTATTGTATTTATTTGATTGAGTTGAGATTTGTTGGAGAGATTCTAATAACGAGCAGAAATCGCTTGTTGAGAATTAGAGGAAAATACAAATTTTACAATTTCCTAAGTATCATACTTGAGCTTAAATTATTTTGCAAGCAACAGGAGCAATAAATTATAATTTAAGGGTGATTTTTTAATTGATTTTATAATCGAACCAGCAATGTATTGCAACCAAATTTGAGTTGATTCGACTGGGTGTCAAGGCGTCGCCGCTCTGAGGTCCCGGGTTCGATTCCCGGTCGGGTTAATATAGAAATCAAAATTTTCTATATTGTCTCGGGTCTGGGTGTACCGGGTACCACCGTTGTGTGTGATTTCCATAGAACAAGTGTATTGGCTACTTTGGGATCAGAGCAATGTATGTGATTGGGATGCAATATTTATTTATTTATGACAGTTAAAGAACTTGATATTGTAACTAACGATAGCGAGTTTGTGAGTTTAACATGAGGTATTTGATTGCTATATAGAGCTGGCAGCAGCTGAGCTAGCATTTTGGAGCACATGACCAGCCGTCCGATTCAGAACCATTTGGTTACGAATCGATAACTTTCACATATTAATAAAAATATAATAACGTGGATTTATTCGATGCAATTATTTTGTTATGTTCTTTTATTATATTTCTACCGACATCCTATTAAACGGCTACATTAAGTTAAAAATTAACAGAAAATCTAGCTGAAACCCAAGCCGTATAGCTTATCGAACGTTCTGAATCGCCCTGCCGGCCAAAGTAACAACGACTATGCACTCGTAAAATCATTGACTAAAATGTTTGCTTCTATTACAAGCCAAACGCTGTAATATATAAAAACAATCTTGCAGAAAACAAAACACTTTTTGCACGTAATTAATCGCAAGCTGGTTAAGAATAAAATTAACTTAAAAAGTAAAAATTGACTTCAAAACCTAAATACACTAAAGAGTCCTAAATAAACTCTTGATCCTTGAAAGGAAAAGAAGCCATTTTAGGCAAACAATTTATTTTTGGAGTCGGTGCTCTAATAGTTTAATAGTCGATGCTTGATGGTGAAAGTATAGTGTATTTTGGTTTAGAAATCGGTTTTACTTTTTTTTAAGTTAATTTTATTTTTTAATTTTTAGTGATTGCAGGAGAGGGGGAGGGAGGTTTGCACCTTATGACTGCGTTCTGTCATTATAATTACTAAACTCCTAAGCGTTAAGGAGTTCCACCATCAGCTTAACTCCATAAGACATCGACTATTCGACGAAACAACACGTCAACATTAAGGTTCTAGTAAAAAAAACACTATATATGCCTTTAAAATTTGAGGGTTGCCCTCGATTACACCAAGATCCCATCATCAGATCCCAAATTGGTAAAAAAACAACTAGACTGTAAACCCTCTAGGCAGGTAATTTTTTTTTCGAATCGGTCGACAAATGACTGAGATATGAGGTAACATAGATACAAAAAAACATACAGTTGAATTGATAACCTCCTCCTTTTTTGAAGTCGGTTAAAAAAGTGCTTTAACCCTATAGAAGCTTTCTACAAAGTTACACCAAGAAACTTACACCCACACAGACTTCTTATGACCCGTACTTTATAAAGGCAATTAATTTTATATAAGCGAACGTTTATCTCAGGAACAGTGAACAAATAAATTTTCCTCGGCTCGACTTGCGGTGACGAGGGTTACCTTAACTTCATAAATAATAAATAATAGCAGAACTTATATTAAGAAATACTTGAAAAGTACGTGCGTAAATTATAATAAGGACCGTATTTACGATAATGCTCCGTTACGATTCAGGTTTTTTTTTATTTTTTTGTTTCAAAATAAATACAAAAAGACACTAATCACTTCTGCCAAACTGCACAGCAGTTTTTCGGCAGTTGGTCTCGCCTAAATGTACATTAATTTCACGTACCTTAAATCTACTTAGTATATGAGGGAAATATACATATATATGTCAGCTGTTTCACAGACTGTACATATCATGTACTAGCGGTCCCCCGCGACTTCGTCGGCGCGTTTTGAGTTTGCTCCCTCCCCTCCCGTCGCAGCGTGATGTTTTATACCCTAAAGCCTTTCTCGATAAATAAGCTATCCAACAGAGAAATATGTTTCAAATCGGTCCAGCAGTTCCTGAAATAAGCGCGTTAAAACAAACAAACTCTTCAGCTTTATAATATACTAGCGGTCCCCCGCGACTTCGTCCGCGCGTTTTGAGTTTGCTCCCTCCCCTCCCGTCGCAGCGTCATGTTTCCAACATCGTCATCGGTCCAGCAGTTCCTGAGATAAGCGCGTTCAAACAAACAAACTCTTAAGCTTTATAATATATTAGCGCAAGCGCACGTTGTACTTAAGCTGCGACCATTATTTTGGTGCGGAGTTATGTTAAAACTGTGATAGCTCCTAAGATATTTATTGAAATCAAATGATATAAAGGGCAACTTGGTTCTAAATAAAATGCTCGTGATGATGAATGTATTTATTTTGATAAGAATAAATACCTGTGTGTATAATACACCTCTAAAAATAATGCATTATTTTTTTACAAATCTATTAACATAAAAAAGGTTGTAGTAAGTCAACCATAAAAGATAGGCATATGCTGTCGCGGACTTTATTATAGAACTCTTAATGCTGAACAATCCTGTCATACATGATTTTTGTGTAACTTAAGCGGTTTCCGCAGCCAATGCAGCGGAAGCTCTCAAAAGGAATATCTTTCTCCCGTTTTCGCAACATTTTTCATTTCTGCTGTGGTCTTATGAGTCGTATCGTTATGTTATATAGCCTAAAGCCTTCCTCGATAAATGGACTATCCAACGTAAAAAAAGAAAATCAAATCGGGCCAGTAGTTTTTGAGATTAGCGCGTTCAAACAAACAAACAAACAAACTCTTCAGCTTTATAATATTAGTATAGATTAGCGCAAGCGCACGTTGTACGTAAGCTGCGAACATTATTTTAGTGCGGAGTTATGTTAAAACTGTGATAGCTCCTAAGATATTTATTGAAATCAAATGATATAAAGGGTAACTTTGTTCTAAATGAAATGCTCGTGATGATGAATGTATTTATTTTGATAAGAATAAATACCTGTGTGTATAATAAACCTCTAAAAATAATGCATTATTTTTTTACAAATTTATTAACATAAAAAGGTTATAGTAAGTCAACCCTAAAAGATAGACATATGCTGTTGCGTACTTTATTATAGAACTTTTAATGCTAAACAATCCTGTCATACATGATTTTTGTGTTACTTAAGCGGTTTTCGCAGCTTACTCAGCGGAAGCTCTCAAAAGGAATATCTTTCTCCCGTTTTCGCAACATTTTTCATTGCTGCTGTGGTCTTATGAGTCGTATCTTTATGTTATATAGCTTAAAGCCTTCCTTGATAAATGGACTATCCAACGTAAAAATATTTTTTTAAATCGGGCCAGTAGTTTCAGAGATAAGCGCGTTCAAACAAACAAACAAACAAACAAACAAACTCTTCAGCTTTATAATATTAGTATAGATTACACACATCATAAAGAAGTAGTAGACTTTGATAATAAAAAAACCTACAACAATGAAGCCTACATTGGAATACCACGTAGCTGTAGGCCATCAATTATTATTATATTTGGTTAAATTTGATCTTCAGTAGGTATTCACGCATGTGAAGCCGCGCAGCGCCTTACTATTACAATATATATTAAGGTTACCTAGCTTCAAGCGATAACATTCAAAGGACCGATTCAACACAATAAATAAATATAGGTTTCACTGCTTGTAGAAAACACTTTGGGTTCTAATACACCAGATTTTGAGAAATTTAGAGATTAAGGTAACTTTTTTATTCTAAACGTACCTATACGCTTTGTTTATATGTATACTGATGAGACTACGCAGCAGGGCTATGGACATAACGAAAGGTAATGTTTTTTGACAGATTCTTTAGGTGATTTTTAGAGGCAGCTTTACAAAGTAAATCTGTTGGATGTCATTGTGTTATGTCGGAACAACACATCTCCTTGTTCTCTTTCCAAAGTTTAAAACGTTTGCGCATTTGAAAGGTCACATTTTGGATATGTAGGTAGTTTAGTGTGGTTAATAGTACGGATTATTTATTACGCTAACGTAACGGACATAGCCTTGAGAATCAGTAAGCTCAAGTGGCAATGGGCAGGGCACATAGCGCGAAGAATTGATGGCCGTTGGGGCAGGAAAGTTCAAGATTGGAGACCCTTTGACCAAAGACGCAGCGTAGGACGTCCACCAACAAGATGGACAGACGACCTTATAAAGATTGCAGGATCAAACTGGATGCAGACCGCTAGTAATCGGTCGCTGTGGAAAGCCGTGGGGGAGGCCTATGTTCAGCAGTGGACGTCCTTTGGCTGATAATGATGATGATGATGATGATTTATTACGCAAGGATATTGCAAAAACTTATCAGCTGTTTAAATATAATAGATAGCTTTCACAAATTAATGCAGGAAATAAATTTCTTGATCCCTTGTCGTGAGTTTAATAAGTAGTATTCGTTTTAACAAAGATCTAGTTAAGCCCATCAATAAGAAGTTATACTAATACAGTTATTTGATTTTATACCAGGTTGTATCTCATGAAGTCTGAAAAGCAATCTGATATTCCAATTTCCTGTCCGTTCCTACCCTGTATTGAGATTGTTTCAAAATAGCCGATCCGATGCAAAACACTTTTCTTCAGCTGTAAACTTGGTCATCTTCGACTGAAGCTTTTGAAAGCTGAATTGCCTGTGAACTTCATTTCAGCCTCTGAGATAGTAGTTTTACTTTAAGTTAGTACTTGCAGGCATTCAAAAGGCAACTCGGAGATAGGGAAATCAATTTTTATTTTAACTGGATTACTTTAGAAATGAATGTCTAGTGCCCTGCTTTTGAGACACTCTCTTGATAATGGCGTGTGATTTACATTCGAAAACGAATTAAAAATGAATAAAAACCAAGCGAAATATAGAAGCTTATTCTCACATCATTCCGTTATTCAATCACTCCCGAGTTATGCTAATATAGTTATACTAGTTTTCATTGGAAAATCGGACATAAATAATTAATATCACACCCCATCTTGACGCGAGTGATTCGAAAATAGGGACCCTGCATTTTGTGTTTCTGGGTGAATCTTTAAATAATTTTATCTTATATCTATCGTAGGTATACGTTATGTTGTATTTTTACTAATATACAACGTAATTCTAATTATTTTATGAAAAAAACATATGTTGGAAACAATGTATTCTTAAATGAATGAATGAGGTTTAATATTGGACACCAATCAGATACATTGCTCTGATCCCAAAGTTAAGTATGCTTATGCACTTGTGTTATGGAAATCAGACACAACGGTGGTATCACATCACCTGGACCAGGACCCGAGACAAGATAGAAAATTGTGATTTTGATATTGACCCGACCACGGTCGGGTCAATATAAATTTAGTGGGTTCTAAATAATTCCATTATTATACTTTCTCAAAATGTCGTACTAAAAAGTTCATTATGTGATTGGTTTGTTAGCCAAGTTACTTAATCACAAACTGCTTCTTTTGTAACTCCTGCTCTTTTGTAACTCCTGTTCTTTTGTACTTCATAGACCGTTATCACAAAGGCCTTTAGCTAGCAATACCAATGATTCCCTATATCCCGAATAACACTTCGGTACATCTATATCCACTGATCCCTTTCTGAGTCCCGTCACACGGAATGTCTAATGCCATACGACCTCTTCCTTGGTCCAGATTTAAGCGAAAACGATCTTTAAGTTGACAAGTTAAGGTCTAGAGTTGCGTGCGAGTAGTTGTGCTAATTGACTGGGCTCGATGTGCTTGTTTGTGTAAGGACTCGTTCACATTGGAGCGAGTTCAATTGAATGAGATCTTGCAACAATGAAATAGGCATATGAGCGAGTCAAATTTAAAGTCCGTTCTTATTTGCTAGTCGAGTATTGTAAACAATATTGTCATTCGTTTTTATAGAAATGATTAATTTTTAAATAAGGTAAACACACAAGTTACAACTTACATAGGTAATTCATCGTTGAGTACTAAGATGTTTTTAAGTCAAATAGTTAAGTTATTTTCTGGACGGATATTATTTAAATAGTTTAAAAATATTGATTACTTTATTGAACTAGCAGAAAAAACAGACTTTAACAGAGACTATCAGTCATCTTACCACTAATTAATAATTTAGTTTCAACATCAATCAGTAATCCGAACCTTGTTTTGTGGTTAGGCAGGATAAGATTGCCACCTAGAGAATTATATTTAAAAGTTTTAAATTTTAAGAGAAAATGTAAAGGAAGATTGACAATGTCAGAAAGTTTGTCATTTTCTTTTTGTGTCAAAAGCAAAAACTTCATAATAGTATTCTCTGGGTGGCTTATTTATGTTCCTACTTTAACCTCATCTTTGTATGATTTCACAAATAATTTATTCATTTATTTATTTCGACATAAGTAAGTCATACATACATTTAAAATTATTGAATTAAATTAAATAACAAACTACGCGTAAATAGCAAACTTCGACACGAAGTATATTTTTTCATTTGTCAAAGACAAACACTACTCTTTGTTCTTTCCAAGCCTTAAACTATTTCTATGATTAGATGTTAAGGCTATTTAAAATAGCTTAAGTTATATTGTTTAAGGCTTCATCGTACTTACAAGTACTCTAACAGAAACATTTTCTGAAAATTAAACGTGAAATTTTGCCCTAATCCGTTATATGTCTGACACCCTCCGTGGTGTAGTGGCTAAGCACGCTGGTTTCGCTCCGAGGTCCCGGGTTCGATTCCCAGTCGGGTCAATAAATAAATCAAAATTTTCTATATTGTCTCGGGTCTAGGTGGTTGTCCTACCGTTGTGTCTGATTTCCATACCACAAGTGCAATAGCTACTTACTTTGCAATCAGAGCAATGTATGTGATTGGTGTCCAATATTTATTTATTTATGTCTTAACATTTAGAATAATTGTAGCTTCTTAGTGTTGCTATGGTTCAAAACGCCTTTTGTATACCAAGCATGCGACTTCAATGCACTTATCACAGTCACGATCAAAATTGTAACATCTGTCTAAGTTAGAGCGAGGCATAGCACATGCCAATGTCACTGCCGCATTCAAATGTCACATTCCGCATGTGAATGCGGCAGTGAACTAACGGCGTAATAAATGGGTCTGCCAATGTGTACGCAGCTCAAGGAGCAGCGAAAACATCGTTTAATGGATGTGGTAACATTCCGTGTCGGGGTGTTGGAGTAAACAGTTCAAATTAACATAACCCATCAGTGACGAGAGGATATTTAATGTGCTCAAAGTAAATATCTACTGTTTGACCCGAATATCGATGCAACGTATTGTCTCCAGTCAATACAGATCACAACTCCCAGCTGGAAACGACCACGACATCATTGCCCTATGAAGATTTTTCAAATGCGCGGGAGATAAAGTGCTAGGGGTATTTTATTTATAAAGGAACACAAAATCATAATTTAAAATACAATATCAATTACTTAGATATTCTTTAATTTGTAAGAAGTCAAGACGCTATTCCAAAACATGTGCTTACAGCTTGGCTTGCGCGCAAAAGTACTTTATATATAGGCAAACAGGACTACTCGTACATCATAGTCCGGTGAGACGGCAGTCTGACATGACTGTAGAAAGATCAGGCGCAGGACCAGCGGCTTAACTTACTTTTCGAGCCATGGGCACCGACTTCTTGAATCAGAACTTGTCAGTAATAAGATGACAGGGTCAGACGAACCTAAAAATAAAAAAAATAAACCGCTTTCGAAAACTAAGTTAAAGATTTAACTGACACACTTGTCTTCTATTTAGGAGAAAGAAATCATTTTGGAGTCGGTGCATGATGTGCGTAGACTGTTGGTGTACGTAAGCTTAAAATCATGTACCGACTTCAAAAGAATTCGTTTCTATTTAGAAGACAAGTGTGATTGCTTAAGCTAGTCAGTTTTTAAGGGGGTTAATTTAAATAAAAATCTATTTTGAAGAAACTTACACTGTACTCTTAGTTAAAATATACCTAATTGAGCTAAATAAGAATCATCTCGGTATAACTTCTCGTTTTTGAGAAATCCGTGGACATACAATCGTTTTATTTACACGAAGGTCACAGTAGGGAACAAAAACTTAAAAAAAAACATAAAAAAAGCGATTTTTTAAATATGTTTTCCGTCGATAAAATTAAGCATAGGATGCCATATTTCAATGTGCACTTTATGTAGACTCACACTGTATACGAACAATGAACATACATACACATTAATTTTTTTAAGTCAGTAAAAAAGCTTTCTGACCCGAATTTTGAATCAGAAATCTAAACGAATAAACTAGATGAAGTCGCTCCTTTTATTTGTTTATTTTCAGTTATAACAAATCAACATCGTTTTGTTTAGTTAAGATCTACAACTTGACATGACAACTCCTTCCTAAGGCTACGTTGCATCGTTTGAGCTGAATATAACTGTAAAGCCCTGCGGACTTAAGCCTATGGCGACCTTTGAAAGGCAAGTAAGAGTGTACATACTCTCTGACTCAAAGTTAAGTTTTCTTATGTAAGAAAAGTCTTTTGTTTTGTCCAAAAGTATAAATTATTCATAGTAAGTTTCTTTGTATTTATTTGATTTATCAACATTGTTTAAAAACAGGCTCAATAGTTTACCCACGTACTCATTTATATAAGGAGTACGTTCGATATTCAAACAGTAAATCAAAAGACACAATACCTCATAAAACTCAGGTAACAAACCTACATTTTCTTAAATTGAAACACGAAATTCGATTGCGAATTCGTTCGGCTATAAAAATAAAACACATTTTGAATAAATAAAACGTTACATTTAGCAATAAACCCGCACACCTTAATATCCTCTTAACTTCAAAAGTGTATATTTTCCTTTTGGGGTCGGAAACTCAAAGGGAACATTATAATCTGACCTTAGAAAGTTTACATTTATAAATGCGAAATACCGTAACAGTATTTACGAAATACGGACCGTCGTAGGACTCAAAGCGAGAACCGGTAGACCGCAGGTGTCAGGGTTGCGCCAAACGTCTTTCTTTCTAGGTTTGTGCAGGTTTTATCTGGTCATGGCTGCTTTGGGCGCTAGCAGTGCAAGATTGCTAAATGAGAGCCATCACTGAAGAGCCACCACGACGGTGCCGAGGAAGACTAAGCTGACACACTCTGGTTGAGTGCTTTGAGACCAACAGCGTCATTTGTTGACGGCAGTTCTCGGCCAGAAATTTTCCCTGGAAAGTGTTCTTTCCGCAATGACCAGCAGCGTGGATGCTTGGGAAGCAATGGCTTCTTTTTGTGACACACGAAAAGGTAACAGCCAGAGATAAAGGGAGATAGATGATCCGACGCAAGCGACTAAGAGCCCGCAGAAAGCGTTGCAATTACCTAGCAACCCCACTTATCTTCGTATCTGGTGACAACCGGGGCGTGGACCTCCGTAAAACAGATGAAGGGGCAGCCTTAAGTTACCCTAGGCGTCCCCATGAGATAAGCCTACTGGTTACCGCTGAAGCGACGGATCGCATGCGTTCAGCAAACCTCCGTTGTCGTATAAGGCGGATTGAGGGAAACCACGGAGGTTTTAGTGAGTAAACCTGAACGAACGAAGTCCTACATAACCCACTGCCCTCACCCGGGCTTCGGGTATGCATAAAGTATTCACTCCACGAAAAAAAGGGTTGCCAATCATGATGAGTGTAGATAAAATACAATGATCCAAATAACCCAATGGTCAGGAGGCCGATTCTCGCGGCAACCGAACTTATTTTGTGTGGTTATTCGATTGCGAGTTTACCCATTTTACCTAAAAATAAAGTTAAATAACTACACTTTGAATAACTTTTGCACGAACAAAATCTAAATACATAGAAACTGTGACCCTGAGAAATTAAAAACTACTTTTCTTCAACGAATTTCGTATACGAATTGCGCGAGGATTGGGCCCCTTATCCTTTGTTTTGAACCTGTCAAGTCTCTACATTATAACAGTGTGTTAACGTAACGTTCCATCGTTGTCTTAAACTGTTTACTGTGCTAAAGTAGAGAATAAGGAAATAAAATAAGATTTGGTTAGTGACAAATGTCGAAAATGTACTCAATTTGTCTTTATATTTACAGAACATGTTTTCTTAGGTTCTATTAGAAATATTTTAACTACTGCAGCGCCGATATACATACGTTATTACTTATCTGTATAAATATACTACATATTTAACGCAGAAGCGATGGTTATCAAAAAAACAAGTCACTAATTGAGCCTTAACCCACCCAACCCACAGCGTCAAAACTTTTTGACATGTGACGCCAACCTCTCACGTACAGGGAACTTTTTGACAGCCCTACTCGTATACCAGAATAATTATTTTGTGAGAAGCAAGGGTATTGGCCGTTTGCAATAGAACACAGTCATAACTAGATTATAAACGTAGATAAACTTATCCTAGAGTCTCAAATACGAGTAAGTTATTGAATTAATATCAATTTGTCAACGACGTCAAACTTAGTTTAGTTGTTTCTCAAAAGATTTCTTAGGGTTCGTCCTACTTTAGGCGTGAAGAGACGATTTTACATTTCTTGTTTTATATAGGCGATTTTTAGTTTATTTCTCACCATTTCAACTATTCTATAGACAAAACCTACAGTTTAACCTAAGGAGATTGCTACTCGTAACTAATCAAAAGTTAGGAGTAGTTTGTACAAGAAATAATTACGTCGGATAAGTCGCAAATTGGGCATGGTGTAACATACAGGGTGTTATTTTAGTCAGCGACGCCCAACTCGGGGTGGTTGTACAAACGATACTGATGCCAAAAAAAACTTAGGAAAAAACCCACATAATCTTTTTGTTATTGCGATACTAGCGAGCAAATCAAAACTCGTAACGCCAGGTCGCTCTTCGTAACTTACTAGCTACGGCGTAGTATTTCGTAGATAAGAGCGAGCTACGCGCAAAGGTGCGAGTTAATTCCATTCGTTTTGTATTTTTTAAATGTTGTGAAAATGTTATCTTTTATAAAACTTGCATATAATTTAAAGATTTTTTTATTGTTCAGAATAAGCTTAACTCATATTATCATTTGGGAGTTGGATGTCACTGACTTAAACAACAACCTGTATATAAACATGTGAATCACAAAATATCCCGAGGAATCATATTGCTCTGATACTTTGAATTGGCTATTTAGGATGAAACATATGAATAAGGAGTTCACGTACACTATTTCATATAATTTGTACCAAACGCAAACTCCAAAGGCATTCAATCACAATAGTTTATTTGCAGTCTTAGTTAATCTTATGCTCCCGTTTCGTTTTCGTTCTTATGCTCGTAGCTTATGTTTAATAGCCTTAAATCTTTTCTCGATAAATAAGCTATCCAACGCAAAAATATTTTGTCTAATCCGTCCAGTAGTTCCTGAGATTAGTGTGTTCAAACAAACAAACTCTTCAACTTTATAATTTTAAGTAAAGACTTTGCTATATGAATAGTGAGCCCCAGTCTGCATGCCTCTTTAGTATCTGTACAAAAGTACACCGGTGTATTGAAACTCTTAAAACCGCGCGGAATTGTTTCCAAGAGAATTGTATTGCGGTCCCAATCGCTGTTTGCGGGTTCGAGCTCAACTTTCAACGGAACTTTTGCTATTATCATTATAGCCGACCCGCGGGGGTATTACGTAACAATACTCATAATTCTGAACACAGCGGCTGTACAGGGTGTTGTTTTGGTCAGCGACGAGCGACTCAGGGGTGGCTATACAAACGATACTAATGCCAAAAAAATTTTAAAAATACATAAATTTTTCTAATGTAAAAAACCCACAAAATAATTTTTTTTATCCGGTACAGCGATCGAGTTAAAACCACCAACACCAGGTAGCCTCTTCGTAGCTTACTAGCTACAGCGTAGTATTTCGTAGATAAGCGCTGGCTACGCGCTAGGGTGCGAGTTTTCCCATTCGTTTCGTAATTTTTTTGAATGTTGTGAAGAGTATACTTGTATAAAACTTGCTCAGAATTTAAAGTTTTTTTTTAGAATAAGCATAACTCATATTATCGTCCCTGAGTGGGATGTCACTGACCAAAACAACACCCTGTATATGTAGAACTGGAACTGTTTCGCATTGCTCAAATACGTGCAGCACTGCACATGCCGTCGTCAATATGTAGTCAGGTTCGGAATAATACCATTCAACTAATATAAAGAAATTGGTAAAGACATTATGGTAGTATTAACAAAGTTTCGAGTAAAGTGCTTAGGCCCACTTGCAGCTAAATAGCGATACTGTTAATGTTAGTTTGGTCGATGTTGACAGAGACGGTGTGATAATTTAACTCAGCGTTAACCTAATCCTGACATGCTCAGCTGGATGAGTTGCATTTGTCATTACAAATAATTATTTGTCGATTGCATCACTATAACAAATGGCAACTATAACGAATGTCTAACTGTCAAACACCATACTAAAACATATACTAATCTTGAAGTCAAAATTATGGTCAATTAGGTTGCAACCGAACCTAAATCTGCTCGTACACTACGATGATTAACGACGCGTCGCCATTTTGCTTGCTAGCATAAAGCATTGATTGCATTCGCATCGCAATCGTTCGCAAGTTACCTAATACCCTACCGAATTGTGTTTTAAACTCCGTAATGGCAGCGTTGAAGCTTTTTCGTACAATAGGTTGTGGGGACGGAGTGTGTATTAAATTTTATAAGTTGCGATTTGGCTAGAGGTCTCGCATTGGGTTCTTTGTTAGTAGAAAAGTTATTTTGTAGGTAAAGTCACTTAGGGACCTTTTTCAGTGAGGTTAACAACATGTTACAGTTATCAGCATTCCATAGGGTAGGTATTGCATCCATTTCTTTTATAGTAGGTATTTTATGGACCATTTGAAAACCCTGTTACTAAATAAATATTTTTTTATTTGCACTTATATACATAGGTATATAAGTATTTTTTAGTTGCTCCAACTAAAACGAACATCGACCATTTTTGACACTATAGACAGAATAGGTTGTAAAATCACTTTTAACCATTAAGCAGGCAGTCACACATAGATTTTACAATGCTGTAGCCAAGCAATAAAAAGACCTTAATCTATCTAATTTTAATCCCTAATACATACTCTATCGTTCTCAACTTTGTGTATTCGAATGGGGTTACCCTGACAGCAATTTGAGTTTCGACTAACCGACCGAAAGGTGATTTTCGGTCAATGTGCAAGATTTTTGTCGATTATGGCTTAACGAAGACAGATAAATCGTGCAATTTTTTGAATGTTGGAGAATTTAAGTTTTCCTAATTGTAATTTCATTATTTTTTGTTGATTACTCGCGAGATTTTGTAAAATTAGAAAATTAAACATGTAGGGAACATATTAACTTAGCCTGTTGGAGCGAAGCGAAGAAGATGTTTTGTGGGAACTATACGTCTTTTGCATGTTTACGCTATCATCAAATTGAATAATATCTATCAACCTTCTTTTGAATATTATCTATATCTTCGGATGATTTTTGTTATTTTAGTTTTATACCCATGAAAACTTTAGTGAAATAAACTCTTGTTTTTGAACTCTTATTTATACCGATAAGCATGATTTAGATAATTATCTAAAAAATATGTCGCGACAAGATAAAGTTAATCCTTACCCAGGCAATGGGATTATGTTTTTCCACTGCATTTTTCAGGGTTATCAGTATTTTTTCGGGAATATTTTTTTGAGTAATCAAACAGGGCACTATCAATAACCTAAATGTATTTTAAAAACCTTATTATCCTCTGATGGTTATGGGACCCTCAAAGTCTAATTAAAACAGTAAATTAACCGAGAAATGTCTTTTATTCCACAGAACGCACTTGCTCACATTACGGTGGAAAAAATGACAAGACCCATAGATTATAAAACACTAGTGTTGTACATACAAAATAGTGATGTGACAATTTACAGTACCAACACTCTCTCTTAAATTGGACATCACATAAAACACACCTTACAAAAAATAAATTATTCACTGGAGAACATATAAGTGACCAAACCAAAAAAAATATATACAATTTTTATGTTTTTCCTAAGACAAAGGTTTTGTTAAAACATCAGAAGGCATTTTCTCCGTACTCATGTACATTAACTTAATATTTTTATTGT
Source organism: Pyrausta purpuralis (assembly GCA_963924145.1). Classification (NCBI taxonomy): domain Eukaryota; kingdom Metazoa; phylum Arthropoda; class Insecta; order Lepidoptera; family Crambidae; genus Pyrausta; species Pyrausta purpuralis. The sequence continues at coordinate 21,984,519 of OZ001651.1, read as the reverse complement.
TAATATGTTCTCGCACAAAATGGTGACGGATGTCAATGTGTTTAGATCTCTGGCTTGTCATATTATTTATTGCCAAATCTATAGCTCCCTTATTATCTGAATGTATAGTTATGGTATTGTAATCGTCTACTGAAAATTCTTTAACAAGTTGTTTAACCCACAAACTTTCCTGTGCTGTAAATGAAATAGCCATATACTCGGCTTCTACTGTAGACAGTGCTACTGTCCTCTGACGTTTACTATACCATGATATCAAGCCACCATTTACTTTCACACAGGCTCCTGTTACAGAATACTTATCGTTTAATTTGTTACCCCAATCGGCATCACAATATGCATCAAAAAATGAACATGAAACATTATCAAAACACAGTTTATAATCTAGTGTCCCCTTTAAATATCTAAACACCCTCTTGACTGCATTCCAATGCGCACTATTAAATTTATTATTATATCTACTCAGAAGACTAGTTGCAAATGCTATGTCTGGTCTAGTTATTTGAGACAAATACAACAAACTGCCTATAGCCTCTTGATATGGAACATTAGGTATTTCTTCTTTTCCTAAATCCCAATCTAAACCCTTTTCCAGTGGGCTTTCTACTGGCTTGCAATCAGACATGTTAAATCGCTTTAATATTTTTTCTGTATATTCTTTTTGATCTAAGAAGATTTTTCCCTGCTCCCTAGATATGTTCATCCCCAGACACTGTTTAACAATTCGTAAATCTTTCATATCAAAGTTTGACATTAGGTTTTTCTTTAAATTATTTCTACTATTTTTATCATTGGAAAATATTAACAAATCATCGACATATATGGCTACTATGAGTATCTGACTCGAATTGTTCTTCAAAGTGTTAAATACACGGATCACTTTTGCACTGAACAAGTCCCAGGTTAGTGATTACCTCATTTAACTTAATGTTCCAGCACCTTCCACTTTGTTTCAGTCCGTAAATTGCTTTCCTTAACTTCCATACCTTCTCTTTTCAGGTTTTTTATCAGGGTCCTGTGGTGGTGTGACATAAATCTCCTCTTCAATAGTACCATTTAGGTAGGCCGTCGTTACATCCATGTGATCTATTCTCAAAATCTTTTTAGCTGCTAGGGAAAATAAATATCTCAATGATGCATATTTTACTACTGGTGAGAAAGTCTCCTGATAGTCAATCCCTTGCTTTTGACTGCATCCTTTTATGACTAAACGTGCTTTATATATCTTTTTCCCACCTTTTTCAGTTTTTATTTTGTAGACCCACTTGGTTCCTAATGGTTTTTTCTCTGGGGGTAAGTTGGTAATCTCATAAACTTCATTTTTATTTAATGCTTCCATTTCGTTCCTCATAGCTTCTTTCCATTTTTCAGAATTTGTTCCAGTCATTTCCTCTTCTACAGAGTTAGGTTCTTCTTCACCTTCTTCATTTTTCACAAGGTAAGTACAATAATCTTTTAATTTTTCAGGTTTCTTTACAGTTCTTCCAGATTTTGTTTGCTGTTCTGCTTCTACCTTTGCGTCCTCGATTTTTCATCATTTTCATCTTCTGCATCTTCATCGAATTTTCATCTTCTGTATCTGTATTTTCTTCTGTATTTTCCATGTCTACTTGTAGCTTTTCTTCGCTCTCTCTCTCTTCACTGTCGGAATCTTTATCTCCACTATCAGAAGTTGTATCGTCTTCAAGTTGTGTTTGAATCTCATTTTTCTCTTCTACCGTATTTTCAATCTTTTTCTCTTCTAGATTTAGTAATTTCTTTTCAAAAAACTTCACATCTTTGCTGAAAATAATATTCTTCGTTTTAGGATTTATTAACCTATAAGCTTTTCTCGTTTCAGAATATCCCATTAGTAGCAGTTGCTGTGACTTTGGATCCCACTTTTTTCTTAGTTCTTTAGGTATTTGGGCCTTTGCTATACACCTAAATGCGCGCAGGTGTGACAAATTTGGCTTCTCATCTTTAAATGCCTCATACAGTGTCTTGTTCCACAAGCGTTGTGTAGGCGATCTATTTAGTAAGTAAGCGGCTTTCGACACAGCTTCTGCCCAATATTCTTTACTTAATGATGCATCCGCCAACAAAGCTCTTGCTTTTTCCACTATGGATCGATTCATCCTCTCTGCGACTCCATTTTGTTGGGGTGTGTATTTCACAGTAAGTTGGTGTTCAATGCCTTCACTTTTTAAATATTTTTTTAACTTCTCGTTTAGATATTCTTTTCCTTTGTCACTTCTTATTTTCTTAATTTTTTTTCCTGTTTGTTTCTCTACATTATTCTTGAATTCTTTAAATATTTCAGACACCTGGTCCTAACTTTTTAATATATAGATATGTAAGTACCTTGAAAAATCATCGATGAATGTCAGTAAGTATTTACCCCCGCCTATGGATTCTTTCTCCATTGGGCCACATAGGTCGGTGTGTACCAATTCAAGTTTGTCTGTAGCAAATCTCTTGCTAACATTGAACGGTTCTCTTGCTTGCTTTCCCAACACACAACTTTGGCAGGCTTCATCCATATTGAGACTGTCTTCTATTCCTGTTGACATCTTACTCAATAATTTCATACCTTTTCTATTAAGGTGTGCCAGCCTAGCCTCCTGTGCCATAAGACTTCATCTTCATTTTCCTTACTGAAGTACACTCTTTCATTTTTTGGCTGATCGAGTTAGTATATACCGTTTTCTTCTGAAGCTGTGGCTATTGTGTCGCCTTCTTCGTCAATAATTTTGCCTTCTTCTATGTCAAAGTGAACAGAGCGACCTTTCTTCACAATCTTGCTTACAGACAATAGATTAGCTGCAGCTTCTGGTATGTAAAGCGTCTCCTTCACATCCACTGTACTAGTGTCATCTCTGTTAGTTACTTGCACTTGGGCTGTACCCATTAGTTCGGCCTTAAACTTTGTGTTGTTCGCAGCAACAATTACGGCATCACTTTTTTGTTTCATTGTTAACAAGCTCTTCTCATTTACTATGTGTGCTGAAGAGCCTGAGTCTAAATACTATTCTGACCGATTATGCACTCTGGTATAGGCCACAAAAGCTTTGTTATTATTTTTCCTTTCTTCCTTCTTATTTCTTGTATTTTTTGTCTTACACTGTGATGCAAAATGTCCCAATTTGTTACAGGCGAAACATTTTACAGGCTTCTTCTTTTTATAACTTTTGGCATACATGGCTGTGGCGTTTTCACCTTCTGTTGCTTCCTCTGAAGTTTGCACATCTTGCAAAGGCTTTACTTTTATTGCGTCACCAGTTATCTTTGTTCCAGAGCTCTCGAGACCCATTATCATGGGCTTATAGTGATCTGGCAACCCTGCGAGTAAAAAGCTGCCAACCCACTCATCTCCAACAGTAAAGCCCATCTCCGTCAGCTTATGCGCCGTGCTTGTAATTTCATCTACATATACTTCGACAGATTTACAGGTTTCCAGTCGTGTAGTGATAAGTTTACGTAGTAGTCCCACACGTTGAGTTAGTCCCGAGTCTTCGAACGCGTTTTTCAAAGCCAGCCAAGCTTCTTTCGCAGATTTTGCATTCTGTACATGACAATAGTTGATGCTTTCCAAAGTTACGATTTTTTTTGGAAAGTGCCTTCTTGTCTTTTCTGGCGTCTGCATCTTTTGATATTCCGTCGGTTACTCGTCCCATAGATCGTCGAGTTGAAGCCAAGCTTGTATCGCGAACTTCCAACTAGAATAGTTCTCTCGTCCCCTCAATTTCTCAACAGGTAAACCGTTGCTGGGATTCATTGTGACGGGTAAGTTTTTTAGGTCCGACACACACAACACTTATAGCTTTTTGCACTGTTTTCACTTTTACGTGCCTGGGTCCATAACCTGATGATTATGGGACACTCAAAGTCTTATTAAAACAGTAAATTAACCGAGAAATGTCTTTTATTTCACAGAACGCACATGCTCACATTACGGTGGGAAAAATGACAAGACCCATAGATTATAAAACACTAGTGTTGTACATACAAAATAGTGATGTGACAATTTACAGTACCAACATCCTCCAACCTCCGCGGCCTGGTTGAAGATTAAATCATCATCATAACCATTGTTTCATTGCAGGAACACAGTTCATGTCAAGTTGGTAAAAATACGTTCATGCATTCAAGTGAAAAGAATAGCATGCAAATGTAGGGCCCACTGAAAACCAGCGTCAGGTCCTCTAGGGGGCCTGGCTCATGCTGAGTGAGGTCCTATTGGTTCGGACGTCACCGACATGCACACTCACCGCTGGCTGGCATTTGTGTGCCTGTCTGTTTTATTTATATAAGTTTTTTTTTCTTGTTTTTTTTACATATTTCTAAATGTATGCCTGTTTTTTTTTCTTTTTCTTTGTGTCCGAGCGTTTGTTTGTTTGTGTGTGTGTGTTTGTGATGTCCCTAATCAATAAAAGCTTTTCTTTTCTTTCTTTTCAAATATTAATAAAATACAGTCAAAGCTAAATCAAAATATAATTTTACATGACTTATAACAAAATTATGATATGTCATTTCATTATTATACTATTTTAGGTATTTACATAAAATTCAAGAAATTCCTTGATACTCTACAAACAATGTTATAATAGCCAGTTACTATAAAAGTTTACGTTATTTATACAACGCAGTTTTGGTGTTTGTTATTAGAAGCATTAAGCATAGCAAAATCTGAAAGCTCGCAGTGATAAGACCGCCTAGAATTTTTAACTTATATTTGCTTTTCGTATGTCTTTTCCGACAAGATGGATAGAGGACCTTGTAAAGATCGCAGAATCAATCTGATTGCAGACCACTAGTGATCCCTCGCTGTGAAAAGCCTTGGGAAGCCTATGTTCAGCAGTGGACCTCCTTTGCCTGATAATGATGATGACGATGTCTTTTGTTCTTTTTAAAAAAGTATTTTAATCTAATAATCAATCTTACTTTTCAGACCGTTGTAAAAAACAATGCTTAATGAACATATTTGCTTATAACACCAGTGTATAATCCAAATCGATTCATCGCCTCGCATCAGTCGATTAGGAACCAATCGGATACCAGCTTCCAACTCCGAAAAGACATCTGTCTGGAGGAGATTATTTATACGAGCACGAGAAATAAGATTGGCAATCACATTAATGGGCACAGGGTACAGTGTAACGAAATCAGCTGGCTCACTCATAAATATTAATAATACTATCTGCTATCGGACATTTCTCATTGACAATCTTTTCTCTCATGTGTACCATTATTATTATTATGTTTATCTACTCTCATATCGTTAAATTCAAAATACAAAACTCAAAACGAGTTTATATAGACGTACTTTATAAATAGTATATCGAAATGAAATTAAAAAAAAATAATTATGACACTATTTCTCTAACAAAATAATGTTATATATATTTTTTTTTCATTACGATACAGATTACAGATTATAGATACATCTATTTAATTTTTTATCTGTGGCTGCGCGCGCTTTGGCGCATGCGCGGTGATAACGGGAATTTTGGCGTCATAGTACGTTTGTATTTCGGTAGATAATTATTAGTGTTTATTAAAATGTCTGATAGTGAAAGTGCAGAAAATTTGACGCCGCCCGACATTTTAGAGACTGCGACAGCAGTCTGTCTTAATCTACTACCAGTAAAGTCAAGAAAATTATACGATAAATGTTATCAAGACTTTTTAGCATGGAAATCTTTATCTTTTATTTGATATGTTCGTGTTCAATGAGAGTAGATAAAGTAGTGTATGAAACTGCACATAACTAGGTATTATACACTCGTGTGATACTTTTAAAAAACTCGCTTCGATCGTTTTTTAAACTCACACTCGTGTATAATACCTCTCATTATGTACCAGTTTCATAAACTACTATTATGTAATATTTGTACTCGTATGTTTATAAATCGATAATCTATATAAAGCATGTAGCCGTAATAGGAGCAAAACATTTAATCAACGATCCTACAGAGTACCCTTAGATACGTTCGACTAGGCTGGAGCTGGGGCGGAACGGGGCCGGGGCGAAACGATGTCCCCTGGTACAGCTATTATGTATGTAAAAATGATATTTTCGAAGTAGTATGTATGTTTGTCATTGTTTTAAATACCTTTTGTAATTATTAACATACAACACATATTTGACGACCCGTCTGGTGTAGTGGTCGAGAAATCGCCTACTACGCAGCGGGTGCGGGTTCGATCCCCGCACAATACAAACATTTGTGTGCATGAACATGTCTGTTTGTATTGGTCTGGGTGTTTTCTATGTATATCATGTATGTATTTACAAAAAAAAAGTATTTAAGTATTATATCCGTTGTCTGGCACCCATAACACAAGCTTTGAGTAGCTTACTTTGGGGCTAGATGGCGATGTGTGGGAATGTCCAAAGGATATTTAAGGATATTTATTTATTTACAACATAATTTTTTCCTATTGTCACTTTATTACTTTCTCCGCCTGGGTTTTCTCTGTTAAGACCTATGATTGACTGGTAGAGAATGTTTTTAGCATTAAGTCCGCCATATATACCGTTTGTTTGTGCATAAAGTTTAAAATAAATATATATTGCGTGAAGAAAAACACGGGGACATTACAGAATAAAAACATTCTAGTGTACAAGCTCTAGGTACTCTCTAATGGTCAGTACAGGATAGATGAAACGGAAAATAAAAATAAAATAAAACAGCCTGTACGATTATTTTCTAAAGTTCTAGATTGGAGACCCTTCGACCAAAGACGCAGCGTGGGACGTCCACCAACAAGATGGACAGACGACCTTAAAAAGATCGCAGGATCAAACTAGATGCAGACCGCTAGTGATCGGTCGCTGTGGAAAGCCGTGGGGGAGGCCTATGTTCAGCAGTGGACGTCCTTGAGCATCCGTCCGTGGAGCAGTAGCTGATAATGATGATGAAAGTTGTTAGCTTGCCTTGCAATCACCTTAGACCAATCCGCCCTGAGCCCGCCTGCTGGAGTATGACTCAAACCAGCTCATAGGTAGTTGAGCTGAACTCTTTGCCCAGCAGTGGAATGTTACAGGATTTCTTGACTTTTACCTAACTATATCAACTGCTGTACAGGCAGAAACAGGCGTTTCTCCCGAAACAAGGAAAATTGCTAAAAAGTTCCAGTTTTCAAGTCTGACGACCTCCAGCACGTCAAGAATTATAGTCCAATAGCTTTTCTTCCAATTCTGGCTAAGATCTTGGAAAGTCTGGTCTGTCTCTACATTCAGAGCTATTTCGCACAATTCGTTTCTGATTATCAGTATGGGTTTCTGAAGGGTAGATCAACATGAACAAACTTGGTGACTTTTACTGAAGGTATCGTTGAATCTATTGATACAAATAGGCAAATTGACGTAGTCCACATAGACTTCAGTAAGGCCTTTGATAGAGTTCCTCAAAGGTTGCTGGTATCAAAGCTGGCTAAGTGTCGTTTCTTTGGGCCCATGTTAAAGTCATATCTCATAGTTTTTTCACGTTATATTAAATGGATTTGCATCCGAAACCCTCAAAATTGCGTCAGGTGTTCCACAGGGATCACATTTGGACCCTGTTCAGTTCAATATTTATTGTGAATGATCTACCGTCCAACTTTCGCCTTCCTGTGCCTAACTTATTTGCGGAAGACCTAAAACTATCGAGAGTTACTGAATCAGTGGAGGATGCGACACTGCTTTAGAGGCACATTGACTCGCTCTAGGAATGGTGTCATTGTAACGGAGTCTTAATGTAGAAAAATACTATTTTATTACATTTACCCGGAAAAGAAATATAGTACCTTCTTATTACTACATCAATAGCCCTAAGGCTATACTATACCTTACTAAAAAGGTTCAAGTAAACATTTGTACCGCATATTTATATTATAATAAAAAAGGCAGCAAAGTAACTAGGATTTGTGATGCGTAATTCCAAAGGGTTAAAGAATGTTGAAACAAAAATAACACTATTTAATTGTCCCGTTAGATCAACACTTGAGTACGCTAGCATTGTTTGGATACCAAATTTCGCTTGCCATTTGTTGCGAGTTAAGTTGCTGAAAAGTTTACCTTGCTTACACTGTGGCTAGACTATGACTTAGTTACGAGGACAGATAAGCTTTCTTTAAAATGACTAGCCTTCAAAAGCGCAGAGACCTTCTCATATCGAGAAAGCCTTCTTCTACAAAGCCTTCAATAACCGCACGAGTTTTTCTGAATTGCTACGAAGACTGAAACTTCGAGTTCCTCTCTCCGACTACCCCGTCGTCCGTTGGGCCTTTTTAGTTTTCCTTTAAGGAGAACAGTAATGGGTGCCCACTCACCTATCCTTAGATTGTGTAGGCAGTATATAAGCTAATGAGCCAAAGCTCTGATATTGACATATGTTCGATGTCTCGTCGTAAATTTCTCAAAAAAATATTCGAATTGTCTTAGTTTAAGATTTGTGGTACTTTTTTGTATACGACTTTGGACTTTGTCCTTTTTATTTATTGTTTACGTGGCATTTCCTTTGTGCGTGCTGTGTCCGCCTGTAAGAGACTGTACATTAAGCAAAGTTTAATATGTGAATTACATTATATTTAGTAACCATGTACTAGTTGTAGGTCTTCTTCTTCTTATCGTGTCGACTTTGGCGTTATATTTTTGAGGACCAGTACTCGGCGACTGACACAGCGTTATCAGTGGCGTTGTACAGGTCCGCACGTGTGCAGGTGAAGGGACACGTAGGGCAAGACAACAGGTGTGCCATCGTCTGTGGAGAGACACCACACAAGCATGCGTCGTCCGCAACATAACCCCATCTGTACATATTCTCCTTGCTTCGGCCGACTTGTGTCCGCAGTCTATTTAAGGACTTCCAAGTTTGCCAAGGTAGACTATGTCCAGGGGGGAGCTGTTCCGTTAGCGGTATAGGTGAATTGTTGGGGTATCTCTCCTTCCAAAGTCTTATCCGGGCTTGATTATATTCGCCATCAAGAGGAGACACCTCTTTGACGAAGCTACGCCGACTCTTTAGCCTCTGGACTACTGGCATATGTTGGTGCAAGGGGTGCCGAGCGTCCGTCTCCTTCTTAAGGCGCTCCAAAGAACTTGCCACATCCCTGCGTACGTCCGGGGGTGCAACACCAGCCAGCGGGTACAGCATACCAACAGGAGTTGGTTTTAGACAGCCCGTGATAATTCGGCATGTGTCATTTAGTGCTGTGTCCACTAGGCGCGTGTGTGCTGATCGGCTCCAAACCGGGCTGGCGTATTCACCAGCTGAAAAGGAAAGCGCCAATCCAGTCGTCCGCAAGACTTGCGGAGATGCTCCCCACTTTGAAGATGTTAGGCGGCGTAAAAGGTTGTTACGGGTGCCCACTTTCTGCTTGGTGTTGATGCAGTGTTGTTTGTAGGTAAGGGCTCTGTCCAAGGTAATGCCGAGGTATTTAGGAGTAGAGCAGTGGGCAATCGGCACATCCCTCCATCGAATATTGAGTGTCCGCTTGGCCTCGCGGTTGCGCAGGTGGAAGGCGCAGGACTGGGTCTTCGAAGGATTCGGTCGCAAGGAATTTTGCTCATAATAGCAGCTAAGGGTTTCCAGTGCTTCGCTTAGATTCCTTTCGACTTCTTCAAAGGAAGGCGCCTGAGATGTCAAGGCCAGGTCGTCTGCATATATGAAGCGATTAGTGTTTGGCGCAAGAGGCTGGTCATTTGTATAAATATTAAAAAGCATAGGAGCCAACACACTGCCCTAGGGAAGGCCATTTAAAGGGTTCTCCATCGGCTTTTTTCGGAGAAAAGGTGGACCTGAAAGCGCCTGTTGCGGAGAAGTTCACTCAGGATTTGGGTAAAGCTGTGATCACAGGTAAGCTCGGACACCTTACATAGAAGCCGTTTAATGTTCACTGTGTCATACGCTGCGGAAAGATCCACAAAAACCACACCAGTTACCCGACCCAGCTCAAATCCATCTTCAAGGTGTTGTGTGAGGTTTAATGACTGGTTACAGCATGATTTTCCCGGTCGGAAACCAGCTTGTTCGGGAATGAGCATTGGGTCCACAATACTGACGAGGCGGTCCAGTAGCATTCTCTCCAGCAGTTTGTATGTGTGACACAGTAAAGATATCGGCCGATAGCTTTTAGGATCATTACTAGGCTTCCCAGGTTTTAACAGTGCGACCACCTTGGCTTTTCGCCAAAGACGCGGGATTCGAGCAGACTTAAGACAGCTGTTAGACAACTCTAGCACCCAAGAGATAGCAAGAGGGCCGAGGTTTTTTAATTGCTCGACAGAAATGTTGTCAACCCCAGATGCTTTACCACTTTTTAGGGATTTGATGGCCGTGACGATTTCTGTGAGTGTAAAAGGCCTACTGATTGTTCTGCTATTATTTGGATTGATGCTAGTTTTAGGTGTTCGGGTTTGCCGGTTTTTGGTTCTTCCGTTCAGAAGAAGTTGGTGGGCTACTTGGTTAGGTGTAACCTGACCGGGTGTGGAGGCAGTAGGAGGTTCGCCGGTTAGCTTCCGAATTGAGTTCCAAGCTTTCTTGCTGTTGTGTGTCAGGTCAATATTAGTCACCATGGCTGTCCATCTTTCTCGTCGAGTGTCACTGATTTGGGACAGTAATTCCTCACCAGCCTGGACGGTTTCTTCCGAGAAAGGGTCATTGGTAAACAGCTGTTCGTACTGCTTAAATAAATCAGCTGATTCGCGAGAGAGCCCTGGGACATATGATGTGCGGCATCCTCGCGGGATGTGTTTGCAGGAAGCGGATGCTACGATCTGTACAAACAGGTCGTAATTTTCTGGAATAGGTGAAACATTGCGGAGGTTGTCGTCGATAAGCTTGGCGTATTTATCCCAGTTAGCCTTTGTATAATTGATAAATAGTATTTGTATAGTTGTAGGTGAACCTATTAAAAAAAATAAAGTAAAAAATATAGAATTGGTTAACGAGTTTCCACTTAAAAGAAAAGAAGGGCCGTTTTAAACTCTGTTTATAAAGCTACAGTGATGAACGGAAAGACGACGAAGATGAAACACGTCTCGTGTTGTAGTGGCCAATAAATAGAAGGTCGGTATTTGTTGATACCCGTCACGTCAACTCAATCAAAACTTACAGGACTTTATTACTTTTTCTTTTTAGTCTGTGGCAAGAACTAAATTAAGTAGGATCTGAACAATACGTAAAAGAACAGGATATCTAATCACATCGTCTCGCTTCCACGGAAACTCAATAAAGAAGGGGTTACGCTGCTAACAACAGCTTATTCGTGATGAGATTGTAAATATTTAATTGAAAATCCCCGCTTGTTATGAACAATCAATAGTTAGCTTTTAGTATTTATTATTATTACACGATGATTCCCAATCCTAGTCAGCCTCACATATTAACTTATTTCTGTAATAGTATTCTACCGCGCTAAACCACAAACTCACTGTGTGTGACTTACGTAACCCCACTTAATTCACTAATTTGCACATTCTCTTCGTCATATGTTCAATACATCATAATTTGTACACTTATAGACATAATATTACGATTAACATTTGTAATGGAAATGCCGGAAGTGCCCACCATGTTGAATGTAATTCGGCTATGATTTATGAATAATTTGGACTTTTCTTTAGATGGTTTTATTATTATATTTTATTAATTTTACATTAATTATTTAAAGATTATTAGGACACTTATTAGATTTTTATGTCTGCCGTATAAAAAATGTTCATTTTGGCGCCAAAAGGAAGTTAACTCTGATTGGATGGCGGAGGTTAAATTAGATTAAAATAATAATCTTAAAGGCTAAATAAATTCAGTACGATTAATAACTAAATAATTCATGAATTTACATATTTAATTAGCAGATTGTTTATCCCTACAATTAAATATATTAGTAAATGTTGAGATATGGAAACGGATGTCGCCCCATTTTTTTTTACAGTTGATCAGGGTTTTGATTTGTATAAAAGCGAGCTGCATGCCAGAATATGGCCTCTATTTGTACTTTCTCTGACTTTGTGCTATTTAGTTGTAATAAATCTATTGGAGATGAACCTGAAGATTTATATAGTACGTGTTCATTATTCAAGCACCCCTGACGCGGTCACATTATTTAGGTTTTTTAACGACTTCCAAAAGGAGGTCCTTAATTCGACTGTATGTGTCGAATGTTTTTGTTACCGAAGGTATTATACATAGGTAGGTACTTTCAAATTGGTCCCATTGTTATCAATCTCGGGATGTGATGTAGTTGAAGTAAGCCAAGGTAAGATCTCATATAGTCGGTAGTGTTCCTGCACTAGTATTTTAATTGTGACATGTACTTTCGTCTGATGGTAAGAAATTTGGAGAGCCGCGTTGAAAACTCCTTTACGCTTGAGAAAATAAAAATTAAAGCACCAGAACTTTTGTTAGCTACATACCTTATATGAACGAAGTATAAAAGCGCATAAAAAATAACAAGTAAACTTTAACAAAAAAATACTTACTTCACTAAAAAGTTTAAAAAGAAAACTGAAATTTAAAAAAAGAAAATTGACCCTTTGCACTAAAATACTCCATTTAAGGCAAAAAAATATATTCTTAGAGTCACTGTCATCGAATTTTTTGGATATCTTAAGCATCATCCAAAAGGGTATTGACTGCAAAAGGTCCAAAGGCGAACTTTCTGTTTGGAGTCGGTGCCCTATAAAACTTTATTTTAATGAACCTATTTACATTGTCAAATAAGCTTCACGGAACAGTAAGTCCACTTCGTTTTGTAGAGCTACATTCATTTGAAAGAAAAATACCATTGTTTAATTATCTAATAAGAAAACTGGGTTCTGTCGCAACTTATCCGGGAAATATCAGTTGGTAAATATTATGATAAAAACCAATGCTTAGCATCTATCACGGATATATCTCCATGCACAATAAATAAATACTTGCACTAGGTAACTAAACAAGTAACAAACAAAATCACACGAGAATAAATTATGTTTTTAATTTCGACTACCTATCCTCGAAATAAGAGAAATCCCGATCGACTTGTGTTGCATTTTTCTCCCAGAACTGCACTTTATACGAAAAATTGTTTAAATATGTGTATAAAAATCTACAATAAAATACCAGAAAATATTAAAACACTGGGCCCAATATTATTTAAAAAGAAATTGTTTGAATGGCTTTTAGAATGTAATTTTTATAGTGTTAAGGAATTGACTGAATAATGTGACTTTAATGATGCAATTCAAAATAATATAATAAAAATCTATAAAATAATATTAATAATAATGTTACTATCTACTTATAATTTTTACATGCCATACAATGGCGAGACATGTCGATTATTTATTCTCGTAATGTATCCATCTTATGTACCGTGTCTCAAAGTAAATAAATGATTTGATTTGATACATGAAAATGTGTCTGGGTGTAAAAAAAATATATTTGTGGCCAGCGTTTGATATTAAAATGGAGTTCAAACTTCATGTGTTCTTTACCTTTTTTTCGTATTAACAGCCAGATCTTTCGCTTTATCTACTGAGCACATACATAATATTCGTATTTCCTGTCCCATCCAGTCAAGATTGATTAACCATTCTTACCAAAGAGTATCGTAACAGGGGTCCAAACGCGCAACTATCCAATTAGCATAGTTTAAAAGCTAATTCGTCGGAAAAGTGGTCGGTTAACAGCAATTTGCAATTCATGGCGGGTCGCGGTGCCACCCGCCTTTTGGACAGTTCAATTAAATACTATTTCCCTGGTTTGACTTAACCCGCAGTTCTGAACCAAGGTTTAGTTCATTTGATTTGGAATGCCTCAATTTTTAAAGGTTGAGGGTACACATCTGTTTTCGCAAGGACAATGATAGTGAGTGCTAAGCTATCCCAAACGAACGTTGATAAAATCTGTAGATTGTTTATTAATAGTGGGTCGCTCATTTGAATCCTGCTGTACATTGTACAATTCGGCATCCACGGAGATCAATAAAAAGCAGTGAAGTGTGGTCACTTGATTTTATTGCAGTACAAATCAGTTACATTTTAGATACTTTTAATATAAGTAGTTCCGATAAAATACTTAAAGTTCACGAGCTAATAGCAGACACTGACATCTATTATAAAAACACGAAACTAAATGCTGTGGGATAAAATCAACCACCAACTACAAGTAATATTTTTACGTTTATGGGAGCCCGTCAATATAGTTGTCTGGTATTCGTTGAAAAGTAAGAATATTCCTTAGTTCAAAACCAAGACAATTAGTGCGTTGTCAGGCACATATTTATTTATTTAATTGTAATTTAGCCGTATAATTTGTAAGTTCAGTGTTTTCAAATACTCTCAGGTTACTTTACACATACTACTCAAACGAATTTTCCCCTATTAAACCGAACTCGAGAGTTTATGTGTATTGGAGACCTGTTTCTCTACGTAAACTTGGAAACTACACAAATTGATATTCTATCGGTTCGTATTTCGCCATCTGGGAATTGAAACTGGCAACTTTAGTCATATCATTGTGTGTTATTGTTGGTTGTCTCGTTCCAGGCCTGTTTTACACTCGTTAAGTACCTGTTGGTTTTATTAACTAACAAATACTTCAAAAGAAATGTGTTTTTGATTTGAATAATTAATTAGTCAGTGCTCACTTTTTGATTGTTAAACAGGCCATAAGCATTTTAAGTAAAATTACTAACATATGTGACATTAAAGCCCTTACCTTAAAACAAGCTAAGTGCTATCAAAGCCATGTCGTAATACTCATATATACACGTGATTCGCGTTGTGTAATGCCTACTGCTTAAATCTTCTATAAAATATTTTTTGTTTCATGTAACAATTGTCTTGCTGTCAATATATTTGTTATATTTTCACCGAGTCGTAGGATTAGAATAGAAATAAATATACGCCAGACAACACACCAATTGTCGTGGTTTCGAAGTAAAGAATTCTCTTCCTTGTGTTACGAATAGCAGACATTGATTATGACGGGGGCGACTGCCATAAATACTTAAATACATATTAAACATCTATGAACGTCCGTATCTAAGGACGTATCTAAGGACGTCCACCAACAAGATGGACAGACGACCTTATAAAGATTGCAGGATCAAACTGGATGCAGACCGCTAGTAATCGGTCGCTGTGGAAAGCCGTGGGGGAGGCCTATGTTCAGCAGTGGACGTCCTTTGGCTGATAATGATGATGATGATGATGAAACATCTATGACTGAGGTACAAATATTCGTGCTCATCACACAAACATTGCCTCTTGCGGCTGGCTTAATAGTCAGGAACTCTAACCAATACACCAAACGCGTCGTCAAATACGATACGATACGATTAGAATACCGGTATTTAAACTAAAACCATGCCACAGAAATCTTTGCAGTTACCTCAACCGCTCCATAGTTGCTTAGTTGCCGGACTACAACTACTTACAAATTCTGACTTTAGACAGTAAGCTATAATCACCTTCCCCCTGCCTCCGCTCCGTTCGCCCTTAGCATAGCTTTAACTAAGCTAAAAAGTGAGGCTACGACATGAGCGATGAATATTATGATTCTTGTTTGACGACCTCCGTGGTGTAGTGTCTAAGCAAGCACGCTGGTTTCAAGGCGTCGCCGCTCCAAGGTCCCGGGTTCGACTCCCGGTCGGGGCAATATAGAAATCAAAATTTTCTATATTGTCTCGGGTCTGGGTGTTGTGGTACCACCGTTGTGTCTGATTTCCACAACAAAAGTGCATTAGCTACTTACTATGGGATCAGAGCAATGTATGTGATTGGTGTCCAATACTACTACTACTACTTGTCTCACAAGCGCTCGCTTTGCGGTGCAGGTGTCAATGTGACATAAGCCCGGTTGAGTAAAAAAATATTTAGTACTAGTTCCACTAGCCGATTTCGAGTCACAACGATTAGCCGACTACGCGATTAGAGTGCACAAGTGTGTGCGCAGACACAGGTGCACCCTCTATTCCTTTCGATCTCATAGCCCGACGGGACAGCTATCTGACACGACCGGAGAGAGATCAGGTGCCGGACCAACGGTTTCACGGATTCTTCGCGGCTTCGCGGGGGTGAAACACCGCCATTTTCCGCCCGAACTCCGTGCTTCCCTGAGTAATTCTAAACAGAAAACTCGAACCCGGGATCTCTGAGCCATCGCTTTAAAGTGTGCCTTCCAACCGCTGCGCTACCGAGGCATTTGAAATACCATAATTAACCAAATGGTATAATAAAGCTGGCTGGTTCCTAGGTCAAAGGATTAGCATAGCTATACAACGCGGCAACGCAGCCAGCATCATAGCCTCCTTGCCGCAAGGAAATGGTTTCGTTTTTGAATAGGTAGTTTTTTTTTATGTTGCATGTCTTAGTTTTTTTTTGTTTGTTATTAATAAAGTACTTATATTTTACCAACTAGTCATTATTAAAATAACCATTCTGACATTTGGTTAAGGTTTTTTCCTTCAAAGTGCGCACAATAATATTTAACCGCTGGTTACGACATTATACAGTTAGTTAACTGTCGATTATGCAACCGGGCCTTAGTTGCGACTTTGGCCATGTATGTGTGTATTGTTGAATTTATGTTTCTAATAATAATTATAACATTTACTACTTCTACTATATTACATGTATAGTACACATGTTTATACAAACACAACTTAGGTACAAACCGTTTATAAAATCTTGTACCCATCATTAAATATCTAAACGGCATCTCTTATTTTACTGTAAAAAAGCTAACTTAAACGAAAGAAAACCCTTTATAAAAGAAAATAAAAAAACACCTTCAAAACTCAGTCAATATTTCGTAGGTTAAGCATTTAACGTTCCAATTTCTTTTTCATAAAGCGTTTTCTATCCTTTTAAATTATAGTTACAATTCTCCTGAAAGTTATTTTGGCCTCAAAAGCAAAATGATTTCGTGCGACGAAACCTCTTAAATATAAAGTAGTGATAATGACACTCGAATTTGTAAGTCAAATATTAATTTTCTGAGCTAATAGACGGTGGCCGTATTATACTATTACTAGCGGTCCCTCGCGACTGCGTCCGCACGTTTTGAGTTTTCTTACTCCCCTCCCGTCGCAGCGTGATGTTTTAAAGCTTGAAGCCTTCCTCGATAAATAAGCTATCTAAGACATTTTTTTAAAAATCGGTATGTAAGTTGCTGAAAAAAGTGCGTTCAAACAAACAAACAACTTTTTAGCTTTATAAGCATATTTTTTTATACTGGCCACTCGGATTTGGCGGTTCATTTTTAAGGCGCTTACGTAAAAGTAATCATGTTTTGTGATTGTGTTTTGTCTTTTGACGGGAAAAGAGGACTTTTTTTGGAAACCTGTTCTGTAATAAAAAAAAGGCTACGTAATAGTGTATCCTTAAATGTGTTTGCTAGTTTTAAGTGTATCTGTCATTTTCCAGTTCTATCCATGTTTATCGATCAATATGTGTTAACCACCTTGTCTTAATAATTTAATAGGATGAAGTTATTTGTAGCAACAGCGATACGCATTAGCTAATCCATCACACATTCCTACCATGCCATGATCACATTGAAAGCAAATGGAAGTCAGCGTCTGAGCATAATGAAGCAACCAAAGCCTCCATCCTTTCACTTTTTGGCGGCCTAAACTCCTTGTGTAAAATCTATACTAATATAATAAAGCTGTAAAGTTTGTTTGTTGGTTTGAACACGTTATCTCAGGAACTTCTGGATTGATTTGAAAAGTTATTTCTGTGTTGGATAGCTTATTAACTGAGGAAGGATTTCGGCTTTAAAAAATCGCGTTTTAACGGGAGGGGAGGGAGTAAAATCAAAACGCGCAAGCGAAGTTGTGGGGGACCGTTAGTCGAGTCTAAGTATCTACTTGTTTCTACTCTCTATATATATATCACATCTATGTACAACTAAAGAAAAGTAAGACTTGTTAGTTACACCACTTATAACTCCAGAAACAGTGGACACATTTTCATGATTTAGTTTACTTTGTTGGATTTGTCTTGGCCCGGACTATAGAATAATAAACTTAAAACGGAGCCGGGACAGGAGCGTATTGTGCTCCAACTTTAGCCGTTCAATTTCCAGGCAGCTCAATTCCGACTCAGTGTAAACGAATATTATCAATATTATATTAATACTAAAATGGTACGAATATTGATATTTATGTTATTTTATTATAATAATATTATAAATACCATGCGAAATCGCAATACGAATTGCTAATTTGTGTTACACGACGATTCCCGATTCTAGTCTGCCCCACATATTTACTTAGTTCTGTAAAATAGTATACTTCAGCACTAAACCACATACTCACTGCGTGTGACTTATGTAACCCCATTGTATTCACTAAATTAGGTACACATTCTCTTTGTCATAATATGTTCAATACATTACAATTCATATGCCTATCTAGATTTTAAATATTATGATAAACGTAAATGTCAGAAGTGTCCACCATGTTGAATGTCATTCGGCTAAGATATAAGAATAACTTGGATTAATCTTAAAGTGATTTAATTATTAGAATTGTATTTAATTAATTGTATATTAATTATTTAAAGATTATTGGGACACTTATTAGATTTTTATATCTGTCGTACAACAAATATTCCTTTTGGCGCCAAAAGGAAGTTGACTCTGATTGGTTGGTGGAGGTTAGATTTATTTCAAATATTGTAACTATTAAAATAATAATCTAAAAGGCTAACTAAATTCAGTACAATTAATAACTAAATAATTAATGAATTTACATATTTAATTAGCAGATTGTTTATCCCTACAACTAAATATTTTGGTAAATGTTCGGATATGGAAACGGATGTCGTCCCCATTGTTTTTTTACTGTTGTTCAGGGTTTTAATTTGTATAAAAGCGAGCTTCGTGCCAGAATATAGCTCTGTTTTGTACTTTCTCTCACTTTGTGCCCTATCTTTGTGCTATTTTGATGGAATAAAACTATTGGAGAAGAACCTGGAGATTTATACTACGTGTTTATTATTCAAGCACCCCACACACGGTCACATTTGACAGTAAAGCTGAGCTGTTTACCTATCAAAACTGCATCGCAATCATAAAATTATTATCCCTTAGGGGATACTACTTCTATGATCACAATACGCATCCTGGACGGAGCTGATCGCTATTTATTTCTATTTTTCATACAATTTCCATTTTCCTAGCCCGCACCCGTCAGAAGTTGGCCAGCGCGGCCTTCGTATCGACGCAGCCTCACGCCACGCGACTGTATTGTTAACCTCCGCCACAGGGGACCCAGAACAGTCCCCTACTTTAATTTCCCCTGCTATAATAATACAGTACTTTTTACCGGTTTCAAAAAGGAGGAGATTATAAATTCGTCTGATTGTTTTTTTTGTGGCTGTATTACCTTATATAACAGTCATTTGTAGACCGATTTGAAAAAAAAAGGTTACTTAGAGGTTATACCTTCGAGTTGGTCTTATTGTTGCATTCAATGCAATCAATCGAGGGAAACCCGCAAACTTTAAAGGCGGGTATAGTGTTTTTGTACTAGAATCTTAATTTTTATAGTATAACATGTTGTTACGTCTGATAGTCAACGTCACGTCACGTAGTGTTACGTCTCTTATGAGTCCAGTCATTATAATTTGTAGCTTCCTAAAGAACAGAGTTATAAGGTGCAACCCCCCCCCCCTCCTGTTATCACTAAAAATTAAGAAATAAAATTAATTAAAAAAACTTAATTAAAAACCGAAATGACCGACTAAAAAATATTGTTTTCGCCTAAAATGGATTCCTTTCCTTTAAAAGGTCAAGAGTTTATTTAAGACTTAAGTGTATTTTGGTTATGACGTCGGGTTTTACTTTTATTTAAAGTATTTTTTTCTACTGTATGTTTGGATTTTTTACTAAGTAGACGGGGACCTGGTAACCCTATATACGTATAATACTATAATTAACATACGTTAATTGATCAGTCAGAGTGTTACTATAGATTTTAATAGTGTATACTTTAGACAAGAATATATATTTTTAAAAATCTTATATTCTTGTCCATGGTGGGTTGTCTTTTCAATATTTACATACATACACACGCAATCATCAAGATTATTTTCAGCCAGTGCAATCCAAGTTCGCCGCAAGTTTCAAGGTAAGCTTAATGGGGTTAGCAGAACAAAAATATTGTTGTTCCGTTTACCAGCATGAAAGTTTATAAAGTTTGTAGGTACTAGAAATAAAGGGTTTATTTACGAATAAAAAGTTCTATTCCCAATTTCGGTATACCAAGAAATAGTGATGTCCTCTCTAGTGAGGTCTTCTTATGTTGCGATGTATTTTGTAAGCTCTATCGTTTGGCATGTCATAACATCCGTTTGTACTTCTCTCCCTATAACTTGTAAAACTAGATACATAAAGATTTAGTTTCTGTTAGAAATAAAGAATACAATAGACAAGTACCTATGTGCAAATACATACTTCATTGATTTATCTGTGCGATGATTTACTTTAAAATTGTTTGACCATTTGACGCAGGTATCGAATGAAGCCACAATACTGGCGAGGATTTCTCGGAATCAGGCAGATACCATGATATTATCCGAAGATTAATTAGTGATTTGTATAGATCAAAGGTTTAGAAGCCCGATGTTGTGGTTGCCTCTAAAGAGCTTCGTTAAAGGTATTTAGTTAAACTACTTACATGTTGAGCTAAGCATGACAACCATAGAGTAAGCCTTTTCACCACAATCTATACTAATATGATAAAGATGAAGAGTTTGTTTGTTTTGACGCGGTTATCTCAGTAACTACTCGACCGATTTGATTTTATTTGTTTGTGTTGGATAGCTTATTTATCGAGGAAGGCTTTGATTTCTGGCCTCTTACCTTCAATGTAAATATGTGTTTTTTGTTGTAATATTTTCGGCAAAACATCACGAAACGTCTTATAAGAGCATAGCAGGGGGGGGGGGGGGGAATATTCATCAAATACTTAAAAATCATGTATCACGGGATTGTTTAGCTTGAAATTTTCTACAATAAAGTCTACGAAAGCATTAGTATGGCTATCTGGTATGGTTTACTCAGTACCAACTTTTTTATGTTCATAAATTCAATAAAAATATGTACTATTTTTTAAAGGTAAATAATAAATAAATATTGGACACCAATCACTAATATTGCTCTGATCCCAAAGTAAGTAGCCAATGCACTTGTGTTATTGGAAATCAGACACAACGGTGGTACCACACCACCCAGACCCGAGCCAATATAGAGAAGATCGTTTTCTACATTGACCCGACCGGGAATCGAACCCGGAACCTCACGAGATGGCGACGCTTGAAACTAGCGTGCTAGCCACTCGACCACGAAATCGTCGTTAAGGTGTGTTGATTCTCACGGGTGTTCATTATTAAAATAAATCTTCATCACGAGCATTTCATTTTGAACAAAATTGCCCTTTACTAAGAAATAGATTCGCTGCACGCAGCTTATGTACAACATTCGTTTGCGCTAACTGCTATGGATTCTCGCCTCTCCCTTTCAATGAAAATATGCGTATTGTGTTGAAATATTCTAAGGGAAATCTCAAAAAGTTTTAACTTTATTATATAAAGACTAGCGGTCCCCCGCGACTTCGTCCGCGCGTTTTGAGTTTGCTCCCTCCCCTCCCGTTGCTGCGTGATGTTTTATATCCTAAAGCCTTTCTCAATAAATAAGCTATCTAACACAGAAATATTTTTTCAAATCGGTTCAGCAGTTCCTGAGATAAGCGCGTTCAATCCAACAAACTCTTCAGCTTTATAATATAATAGCAGTCCCCCGCGACTTCGTCCGCGCGTTTTGAGTTTGCTCCCTCCCCTCCCGTCGCAGCGTCATGTTTTATATCCTTAAGCCTTTCTCGATAAATAAGCTATCCAACACAGAAATATTTTTCCAAATCGGTCCAGCAGTTCCTGAGATAAGCGCGTTCAAACAAACAAACTCTTCAGCTTTATAATATATTAGCGCAAGCGCACGTTGTACTTAAGCTGCGAACATTATTTTGGTGCGGAGTTATGTTAAAACTGTGATAGCTCCTAAGATATTTATTGAAATCAAATGATATAAAGGGCAACTTGGTTCTAAATGAAATGCTCGTGATGATGAATGTATTTATTTTGATAAGAATAAATACCTGTGTGTATAATACACCTCTAAAGATAATGCATTATTTTTTTACAAATTTATTAACATAAAAAAGGTTGTAGTAAGTCAACCATAAAAGATAGACATATGCTGTCGCGGACTTTATTATAGAACTCTTAATGCTGAACAATGCTGTCATACATGATTTTTATGTAACTTAAGCGGTTTCCGCAGCGTATGCAGCGGAAGCTCTCAAAAGGAATATCTTTCTCCCGTTTTCGCAACATTTTTCATTTCTGCTGTGGTCTTATGAGTCGTATCTTTATGTTATATAGCCTAAAGCCTTCCTCGATAAATGGACTATCCAACGTAAAAATAATTTTTCAAATCGGGCCAGTAGTTTTTGAGATTAGCGCGTTCAAACAAACAAACAAACAAACAAACTCTCCAGCTTTATAATATTAGTATAGATAACAGAAACAACACAACCGAAGTTAAGGAAGTAAATTTCTCCAAAAACATAAATTTCGTGCTAATTTATCAAAAAATCAATGAATGTAAACCATCAGTCATTGAATAACGGATCGGGCAATGAATACTTTTCTAATACGCAGATTTGGAATACCGATTAAAACGTATTTCAATGTAATATCGGATATGATGCGATATAAAACCTTGTACAAATCGCCTAGCAATTTTGTTTTGAAATCGTTGGGGATGGAATGGGATGGGTTTAACAGAGGAAGGTAATAAAAGTACCCTAGCCGATTTTGACTACGATGGTCAGTCACAACAACAAGTGTTTCATGTGACAGCACTCTGGCACGACTGGAGAGCAAATAGGCGCAGGACCAACGGCCTTAGGTGCTTTCCGAGGCCTTCCTGAGAATTTCTGAACAGAAAAACACAGGTACATATTAGTTCGACACGGGGATCGAACTCGGGACCTCTAGCGCAGCCGTCAATTTGAAGTGTGTCTCTCTAACCGCTGGCGCAGCGGTGCAGAGGCAATTACAGAGATAGGTTTTTCTGTGTTAAACTTTATTGATATCCTCTAAAAGGTTCTATGAAATTTAAATATGAACAAGTGAAATTAGGAAGAATATTTCTGCCATTATTGAAAAATATGAACTTAACTCATCACTTAACACCCCTAACCGCTAACATAAGGGCATGAGCGATGAGATTTGATAAGATGAGAGCGCCGCAGGCAATGAAGTTACAACCTAGTATTTTATAACAGTGATAAATGACGCGGGCTGTGACAGACTATCACTGTGATATATATCACCGGACTCATAATAGAGCCATTCGCTGTTTAACCGACCGTTCATGGCTTCGTTCATTATGAATAATATCGATGTTAAGGCGATTTAAAGGGATAATCTAACTAAAAGGTCCGAATTTTAATTAAAACTAATCGGTTTGACCGATTTTGTATAAGATGCCATCACGTAACACGTAGTTATCACGTACCTAATATTGACTTAAACCGAATAAGATTACAATACCTACTAGAAACTACATTATTCCTTCTAACAGGGACTTTATACAGGCATAAATATGAGCAAATATTTTTCTGCGTGAAGTCATATTTTTGTACACATACTTTTTTCTCTATGTAGAAAGTAAAATTCAAAACATAGGTACACAGAAAGGTTAGCTACAATATTAGTTCCATTTTCTTCTGTAGGTCTTAGGGCGAAAAAGGTCGGTATTTTCAAAAATTCGTCGTGTTATGAAATCTTGCCACGAAACCAGAAGGTGGTACTTCATTTTGTGATATTAAACGACACCAACATAGATGTCAGTGGAAAAAAGCCGAGAGGCATCCTACAATGTCTGAACCATACAGGCATAGAAGCAGATATTTGTAAAATATTTTTACAAAAACATCAAATGCCTTCTTCATTTCTAAACACAACACCACAACAAGTTTGATGAAGTTATTTGACTTTATCCATAAAATGTTTTTCCACGTTAGGTAGGTACTGATATTATGCCTTAGAATTAACAATCTAAACAGAAGAAAACACAGCTAACACTCAATCCTAAGTTGGTGATTTCTCAAGCATTAATATGAACCCTTTTTTTCCAGTGAAAATGCGATGCGACCTAACCTGGCCATGGGGACAGAGGGGCCTGTGGGGTTAGAGGGGGTTATGTGGGGCTCCCCTGCTCAAAAACACACGTGAGTCGCCTGAGTGAGTGGTCGGCTGATGAGCGGAGCCTTTGACTATTCCGCGTATCAATATTAAAATTTATCTGCTAAATCGCTGTTGAGAAAAATCGCGCCAAATTAAATTCTGTAACAGCCAACAATAAAGCTGACTGGTTTCTAGCTCAAAGGACTAGCATAGCTATGCAACGCGGCAACGCAGCCAGCATCATAGCCTCCTTGCCGCAAGAAAATGGTTTCGTATTTGAATAGGTAGAATTTAAGTTATTTTTTTACGTTGAATGTCTAAGTTTTATTTCATTCATTTCATTTATTCATGCATGCATACTAGGTGTTACAAACTTACATAGGTGTTAAATATGTGTTCATTAAGTGCACTTATAACCTAGTTACCCAGAAGGTATAGCACTTTGAGGCAGCTTAAAAGTAAAGGTAAGTAAATTATACTACATGTTATAAAATATAGATATTTAAGAATTAGTTAAAAATTACTTAAGAATATAGAGCAGACTTTTTATTTTATTTTTCAGTTATTTAAATATTCATTTAATGAGTAGTAGCATTTGTTTATTAGGTATTTTCGCAGGGACTTTGAAAAAGATTTTATGTCAGGCTCTCTTTGAATATGGCATGGTAATTTATTAAATATTTTAACTGCCATGTAGTACGGGCTAGTATTTAACATTTTTATTCGAGAGGGTGGCGAGTAAAGTTTGTTTTTATTTCTTGTGTTAACATTATGTGTATCTTTCACCTTAGTAAATTTTTGGATGTTTTTAAAAGTAAATGTACATATATCATTTATGTAGATCGATGGTAGTGTTAGTAATTTAAATTTTGTGAAATATGGTTTGCATGATTTAGTGTTGTCGATGTTAGATATTATTCTGACACATTTTTTTTGCATTTTGAAAATATCGTTTATGTCTGTGCTATTACCCCAGAGTAGAATGCCGTATTTTAAGTGTGAATAAGCATAGGCGTAATAGGCTGCTAGAGCTGCTTTTTTCTTGTTTGTCACTAATAAGGTAAAAAAAACTAATAAGTTTAGACGCTTGTAAGCAAAAGTTTCTATGCTTATATCGTTGTTCAGAGGCGCCGCATATCCATCAAAATTAATTAAATCTGCATAGCGAAAACACCAGAAGCCAAATTTGTTTTAGGATAGGTTTTACAAGCAATTAAGTTTCCTATAAACAGGCCGTCCGCTTTTGGACGATTTGTCAAAGTCAAAAAATTTGGATTAGGGGAATCCTAATCGCTTTCAAATTTTCCGATGGCCCCTTTTTCGTTGCCACCATCAAAAGCTTGCTGAAAAGCCGATTATTAGGCGAAAGGGTGGTGCAGATTTTATGGGTTTTGAAAAGACAACAGTCGACGATAAAACGCCTGTTCATTCTGCTGATCTTTGAGTTGTTATCACTAGAAAACACACAGAAATAGTGAATTTCATTATTTTGCTGTGTGCTTGAACGCTTATCACTTAGTCTTGACGAAGCTATCATTTCAATCGCACCTTAATAAATAAAAATATATTTTCAGACCACCTAAACATAAATTTATTTTGGCCTAAATTAAAAAAGAAGCTATGCCATAAAATCTCACTAGTTGCCAGAGGCTCCTATACTAGGCTATGTCTGTATCTTGAGCATAGGGGATAGTACTTCTATGATCTTGAAAGATCATGGCAGTTACAATAGGTTTAAAGAGTTTATTCTCAAAAAAAGACAAACCTCTTACATGAGAATAGAATAACTTATAGTAAAACTTGCGGACCCAGCGAACTTTGCTTTGCCCTTAGTACCGTTCCGCCCCGGCCCCGTCTCGCCCAGCCTCGTAATTTTAAAAGTTACGAAAAACACTGATGATCAAATTACTAAAATAGCTATAAAAAATAGGGGTCGGTGATAAAAAAAGTTGAAATTTAGGGTTGTATGTATTTTTTAATGCCACATTATAAAAAATAAAAACAAAAAATTTCGTCACAAAATATAAAAAGTAAAAATTTTAGGGTGAACAACCCTTATCACTTAGGGGTATGAAAAATAGATAGTAGCCGATTCTTATCAGACCTATTGAATACGCATATAAAATTTGGTAGAAATCGGTAAAGCCGTTTCGGAGGAGTACGGGAACGAACATTGTGACACGAGAATTTTATTTATAAGCCCAGATAATATCATATAAGATAATAACCTCAATTCGAACGCCAAACTAAAAAATACAAATGCCATTGAAAATAAAAAAATACATGCTGCAAGTTATTTAACAAACAGAAAAACTGTTTCCGATTACAAATTTTTACAATTTGGTCTTTAATTCATCATCATCTTTATCAGCCAGAGGACGTCCACTGCTGAACATAGGCCTTCCACATGGTTTTCCACAGCGACCAAACACAAGCGGTCTGCATCAAGTGTGATCCCGCGAACTTAACAAGGTCGTCCGTCCATCTTGACGGTGGACAAAAGGATCTGGAACTATTCTGCCCCAACGGCCATCAGTTCTTCGTGCTATGCGACCTGCCCACTTGAGCTTTCTGATTCGTAGAGATATGTCCGGAGTTCTACGTATCTCCTCATTTCTGATTTGATCCCGTAGAAAAACACCCAGCATGATAGCCCTCTCCATCGTTCGTTGTGTGATTTTGAGCGTCTTGATTCTTAAAATATCAAATTATGATATATTTTTAAACTACATGGTAGTTTATTATAAAGCCGTGCTCCCTCAAAAGTGATATTTTTTTGGTATTATTGGTGCGACATTTTGGTAAGACAAGCATACTTGGTCGACGACGAGGACTGCGTTTACTAGTTTTTTTATTTTATGAAAGACATTTATATGAATGGTCTTGTCAAGAATAATTTCTCTTTATATACTTTGCTGAGGTGTTTAGTACTTTTAAGATGTGGAGTATTGTATAGTGAAATCGATTTCCTTAATAAGTACGTACCCCCATTAATACCAAATTCTGTTTTGCGTAAGACGGCCTTGACACAATTCCCCCTCGAATTAGGATCTAAAAAACAACGAGCGCAATCGCACACAGCGTGCAAAATTAAATTTTGAAGCACACCCTTATAAAACATTCACGCGGAGCTCAAGTCACAAGTGATAGCGGGCGTCTCTCCGTATCAGGGAGTTCTTAAGCTTATACGTAAACCAATTGCTATCGCATTGCAATTGCTGATGAAGGCATAACAAAATATTGAAGTCTTCGAAGCGCTTTGGAACTTTTCCCGAGCACTTTCTTACACAGCCAGGATCAACGTCGGCCATAAGCTTATTCAGCCTACTAACTGGCCTAATACAGTGAAGGTCATAAAGATGAAATAAGAAACCAAAAATTTGCGCACGGGCGGGATTTGAACCAGCGACCTTTTGGCAAACCGGGCCAAACGCTCTTACCAATTGAGCTACCGTGCTGTTAGTCCGACCCTGCGAAATTTGTGGTTTCTTATGAAAACGTCAATTGCGTGACGCTTAGCGCCATCTAGCCGTCTGTTTATGAAACAGATGGCCCAAGCAGTTATTCTTTACAGAATAAATTCAACTTGGAAATTGATGTCGCTTCGCTATCTAATGCTTTAGAATGTTTTTAACACTCACAGTGTCATATTTTTATATTCATAAAGATGAAATAAGAAACCAAAAATTTGCGCACAAGTTCAAGTCCCGCCCGTGCGCAAATTTTTGGTTCCTTATTTCATCTTTATGAATATAAAAATATGACACTGTGAGTGTTAAAAACATTCTAAAGCAACAGTAAAGGTCATTCGAAAGCGTACAAACATGTTAACATTCCTGCCGAAGCGCATAGTTGCATTTAGCAGCTAGATATTATTGTTTGCTGGGCTGAGGTGCTCGGATGCTTGACGGTATGTCGTCTGCTATTTTACATGAAACTGCTTACTGCTACTGCGGTATATGACACATGAATTGTGGTAATATCGTCGCGACCGCTTGCAACTTACGTAATAACCCATCCGTTAATGATTGATGAAGGGAAAGGACAGTCCCCGGGTAAGTAGTTGATTGAATGGCTACTTAACAAACAACTCCCAAATCATATTATGGAGGGATTGAGATTATTTGAAGATACCCCGAGTTGTTAAGGGGCTTCCCGGATTTTTTACGCGCACACTAGCGCCACTTTAGTAAAAAATAATATCTTGTTAAATAAAAGACCAATCGAAAATCTGATTGATGCGATTGTAGCTCTGGTTATGTGGTTTAGATACAATGTTTAACTTCAATAAAACAGAGTTATCTGCAGTTACAGTTAGAAAATTTGCCTAAAGTGGCCATATTTAGCAGTTTTTGTAACTCTTACTACAGTAAACTACTTACTTTAGAAACTATTTAAACGTAGATACTAAATAAACTATAGAACCTGTGCTACAACTACCAGATTTTTTATTGTTTTTGTATTAAAGGAGTAATAATTATTTTAAATAGAGTGGCGCTAGTGTACGCGTCAAAAATTCGGGTAGCCGCTTAAAAAATAAGATACGCCTCTGTAATGTGTGACGTGTTTACTTGTGGGTCATCTGTATTATATATTATATTCAGAAGTCTTATCGGTTTGGCTTTTTGAGACATTGCAGATTCGCTTGTTAGGCAATCATTGGTGAGCTAGATCAAATAGAAAAGCGACAATTTAACCGTAAGACTGAAACATCACACCTCTAGTTGGAACGACTTTACTCTATTGGGTAGGGTTAGATAAGCCTGGCCTAAAAATAGGTATGTAATGTCGTAGGCAAAGCTAAAGAGCTACATCTCAATCTATCTCTAGCTAGACGAAATCCGAATCGCTGTCACCTGCATCTTCTACCGCATAATGACAAAATAACAGGCCTACACCGCGATCCCTAGTTCTCTATAACCATGACATAGAGTCCACATTCGTACTACACCCACAAGAATGCTAACGAGTATTTGATCTTTGGATGTGTACAGCCGACATTTGTTCCGGCCGCCTACCAAATACTTTATTGAATGTTACGTAGTTCATCGGCATCACGTCGTTTAGAGTACAATTTCATTTGATGGAGAGCAGCATATTGGATTGTTGGACTTTCCGTGCACCTGTTTCATTTTCGATAGAGCATGAAGGCATGTACTTACCTTAACCGTAAACCGTATACGGTTATTTTTCCTTTATTTATTGAATCCATTGTAAAACTACTTGACCATGATTGCCAATTTATTCACAAGTTTTATTTTTGTAAGCAATCTCTTCGGATCGATCTATTTAGGCAATGAAAAGTAATAAGCAAAACTTTAGCTTATGCAGAACATGTGAAAATCGTGCTTAAAATAGTACTTGTTTCCGTTCTCAAAATAGGTTAAACAATTTTCTAATCTATACCTAAAAGATTGATACAAGAGTCTGTCAAGTAGGTATGATTGTAGGAAGAAACGGGCATAAATAAATATAAATATTCACCAGACAACACACCAATTGTCTTGGTTTCAATCAAAGTAAGTAATCGTCTTTCTTGTGTTACTAATACCAGACAACAACTAACAACAACAGACAGCGTTTCCCATGTACAGGTTATGGCATGTAATAGGACCAAAAATTTTAAATATATACCCTTTAATTTACCAAATATCAGTGGTTTCAATTAATTATAATGAAGAAAAAAAAACTAGCAACATAAATAGAACCAGCAATGTATTGCAACAAAATGTGTCCAGTCATAAAACTTGACATAGTCATTTACTACAATGAGTTAGCGTTTTTAAACATTCGTTAGGGATTAAAACATTAGAATCTTCTATGTAGGTATCTGAATGAAAGAATTTTAGAGCACCATGCTCAGGTCAAGGTAACTTAGTGTACAAACTTCGTAGAATTATTGATTAAAATGTGCTCCTATTAAAGGCCATACGCTGTATACTTAAATACATATAACCATCCATGAGTTAGGTCTAAATGCTCGTGCTCATCACATAAACACGCAATCGTAGGTAGGGCTACAAAATGGATAGGTTATTCATCAATAAAACTGCCACAATAATTTACAAAAAATATATTATATTACTGTCTATAAAATTCGATTTAACAATAAAGAGTATGATCTTAGAGCTAGCTATCACAGCAGAGTGTTGGGGCTGCAAAGCGCGCAACTGACAGACCGGACAGAAAAACACGGGGTACCTAAGGGTCCCTATGTACAGTGGTCATCGTGTAACAAAAAAAAGGTTTTTATTCCATAAATATTATTAGATTAATTGAAAAACGATTTTTAATTTATCACCGCAGGTTTAGAGCAAATTTTTTACGAAATTCATATTAACGTGGTAATTCAAAGTTTCTTGCATACGTAAAATACTTGTTTCATTTTTGATAATAATGCTTAAGTGATCTTGAAAGAAAGACTGAAATTCTGCTTCTTCATAACAATGACAGTTAACAAACTGTAACCTTTATCGCTTCAAAGTCTTATGATTGTGATCGATTCAAACACGATACTAACGTATAAGTACGTAAGTACGTTTTTTTTGCTTGTCAAATATCATAATAAATTTTAACGTTTCTTTTTAACGAAATGATTTATTTTAAAATAAGATATACCTGTCAATACTGTACTTATTAAATGAAGTGCTATTTAGATAACGTTATTATTTACGTGCTTTTGACGAAAATAAACAGACCTAGTCTGAAAGAATGTCTGTAAGAAGAATTTATGGTCCAAAATAAAATAACCACCCGCATATAAGTTGTGTTTTTTTAAAACACGAGCATAGGCAATTTATTCAGTAACAACAAGCTTTTTACAGAATGATAATAGCTTGTTCCAATAAGATGTTATAACTGTTTACGTAACCTGTAACCTGACACCGCGCGAATTGCGTACGCGCACCTGTGTGGTCTGTACCACCGCAGAAACGCGACCGCCACCGCGATTTGTGGCTAGGAAGGTTAATTCTTTGTAATGTTTTTCTTTTTTGTGTCCTTACTTGTACAATAAATTATTTTTATATACACAAATATCACATCCTACATAAGTAAATCATCGTTAAACACTGAGATACCTATGTTTTAATCAAACATTTTATGAATTTTATTTACTTAAATTTTATTGTTTACATTATTCGACAAGCAAAGAAAAACGGACTTTACGACAAGTTGTTTATAATTAACATCAATATACACATAACTTTAAGGAGCCACAAAATATTTCAGCCGTACATTGAAGTGATAGAATAAATCTGCTGTAAGCAATCAAACAGCTTTAGCACAGTCGCAAAAACAAGAAGCGGAATACATTTGCATTGATGCAATTAGATACGCGTTTGCATGCATGGCGCCTGGTTTGCCACAACAAAAAATATACGACACTGAGATTGGACGCCGAATGCATGATGATTTATGAAAACATTTTACAAGGTTGTCTTTTCGTTAGAAATGTGTTCTGTGAACGGATTTGTTTTATATACAGGGTTTAACAAAATCAACTGCATTCCTTTTCGGTGGTGATTCTGTTGCTAAAATACAACAACTTTTTGTATGGGACCAATATCGAAATCTCAAGAAATTTTTGAACTTCTCCATACAAACTAGAATCAGCTGAGCGGCACTCTAGTATGAGAAAGTGTTTTTTTTTTTTGGGATTACGATGTTGGTCCCATACAAAAAGTTGTTGTACTTGAGGGTCACAATTGACCCCTAGAAGGAATGCAGTTAATTTTGTTATACCCTATATACAGTGTTGATTTCAACAGTAAAATTTTAGAAAGTTAATAATATGACCAGCAGTACATTCATTTTAAAATCATTTAGGCCAAAACGCAGACATAGTTTTAAGACGGAACAGGTACAAATAATTATACAAAAAATTAAATACCACTTGATAAACTGTTGATTATAAATAAATGCTAACAATAAATATAACGTCATCTTTTACCCCTTACACACTGCGACTTTTAGCATTGATGCAGTCGCGTGTTTTCGGAACTCGCGTTAGCATCGCGACTCACGCAATGAACAGATTTTGGCATCGATGTCGAGAGCGTTAGTATCGACGCAGTCGCTAATATACAGATACGTTTGTCAATATCCAGCTTCTTCATCGCGACTGCATCGATGCTAACGCGCGACAGCATCCCGACTGTATTAATACTAAAGTAGCGCTAGTGTGATAAAGTCGACCATTTGCGACTGCATCGATGCTGCATCGCGATTGTATCGCTGCTAAGTCAGAGTGTGCAAGGGGTCTTTAGTATCTTAATACTCATTCACAAATCTATATTATTCATACATAACATATTATTAGTGTTTATATTAATCCAACATCATGTGTAATTTAAAAATAATTTGGAATTTATATACATGTCAAATCTAATTATTCATTAACAGATCCACAAATAAATCAGTATGTGAAAAATAACTCTCTTACACTAACTACACCATAAAATAGATAAGACTATGGTAAAACAATAGGAGATCATCCAACTTTACTTTGTGATTCCGATTTATACAGGGTGTTTGGCAAACCATGTGCCAGATCAAAATGGCTTATAAAGTGGGTCATAAGCAAAATTTTTTGCCTCTTTTTTGTCCCGGTAGATTTTTTATATCGCTTTTTTATGGTTTTTATGAAAAATATCCGTAATGCGGCATTTAAATATTTTTTTTAATAAACCATTTTATTTTCTGTGTAGTATTTTTATGTAACATGTGCAATACGTTTTTTACTTTCAAAGTTGCAGAATATAATTATATAATTTTCTCTTATATGACCTGCAACTTTAAAAAAAAAGGTCTGGACTCGTCGAACTTATGAAAACTTCTTTAGACTGTAGAGTGATACTGACATTATAAGCCATTTTCATTTCGCACACAATGTACCAAACACTGTGTTCCTTTATAATCAATGGTTTTAAACGTATAAAAAAAACATAAAGCAAGTTCATTAAAGCGCGAAAATAACAACTAAATAAGGCATGGTTGCAGCTTCTTTTATCACGACTATAGGGCTCGTACACAAAACTGCGAGCTTCCTCTACGCATCGCAAGAACTTCCGAATTGATTCGCATCGCGCATTCCTGCGATGTTTCGTCACACTTGTTGGCGCTATTTTAGTTCGCTCTGGAACTGCGCGTGGGTAAGACGTGTACTTTAAAGTGTTGTGATGCACACTTCTTTTTACGATCCATGGCACTACCTAGTTTTCAATTTAAAATACTTTTAGTACAGTTGAAGGAATGGTCACCCCAGGAGACGCCTTGCCGCACGAAATCGCGTCGTATCGAAGTTTTGTGTACGATCCCATAAACAACTTTCTTCATTTTTCGTTACAGAGTTTAAAAATAGCTTTTTGAAATTGATTCTATTTCGAAAAAAAGGGAACGACCGCAAATTCCAAAATTCCAAAGTCATAACCAATATTGCCTACGGATTAACAATAACGGCAACCGTTGCCAGTTATTTCTGAAATAAAAAGCGTGTTCGTTTCTCTAGCAAAAAATCTATGACGTTATTCGTTATAACTGATACCGTTACCAGTTATTTCTCAAATGACAAGCGTGTTCTTTCCTCCTGCCCAGAGGCCTCTAGTTGCGCGCCTCGCAGCTCAACTCGCAAGTGGACCGCAGTTCGAGAATGAAGGGGCCTTCTTGGGCCGGGTAGAAGGTGGAAGGCGTGATGATATACCGGCCCGCTGGTAGGTTGTTCAGTTCTAGGACTACGAAGCCCGATCTGTGGATTTGAAAATGCATCCAGTGGTTATGAATGTTTGCACTTACAGAGTCATATCTTTATACTTAAAAGGTGTGATAGTAATTTTTTTACATAATCCTACACAATTTTGTTATGAAATTTAAGATGGTAGATTATTACAATATATGCAAAAACAATAAAATAATAATATGTAACTAGATGTCCATTTTTCCATACCGAGCATTCAGTGTGGGCAGATGGTCAAAAAGTCATATCTTTCGGTATAACCCCCCCAAGGTGAAAGGTGCCGGTTCGAGTCCCGCCCGTACGTATTTTTTGGTTTCTTATTTTATCTTGTAAGAATGCATCCATATTAGACTATTAACATGAGATGCCAAGATTGAAGACTGTACTGTAGTGAAAACGTAATTTCATTTTGTTACAAACAGTTCTTGAAGTTATTTGACGTCAGTTTGGTTTCATGATGATTCACGTTAATAATTAGGAAAGGGAAACGTTAATAATTAAATGACTCCCTTTCAGAGGGGTAAGGGAAGTGACCCTCCTAGGTACAGTATTTTATCGATAAGATTTGCCGTAGAATATGTCGGTGAAGTATCAGGAGTTCGATCCAAAACACACTGTATAATATCAAGTTGAGCTGCGCTTCCATAGAAGACATACGTATAATTAACTAACGCCGTTAAACTAAATACATCACATTTTTTTTTGATATATTACTGTAACCCCGATTCTGCGGAAACGGACCCTTATGATATCTGCTCAACTTACCTATAAGGCCCAGATGTCTCTTTCAAAAACGGCGCGGTCACATTAGGGTCGTCTAATGAGTCCACTCTCACGTCCATACCGATTTGATACTGCTTAGGCCCTTTCAGTTCTATGACCACGTGGCACGGCACCCTGGTATCGGGAACCGTGATAACGAACTTTGGGTTGTTGGGGTACGTTAGCCTGTGGTTTTCGCAACCGCCTGCGGTGTGAGCAGTCCATTCGCCCTTAACCTGTAACAAAAATAATATTATAAGACGCGCTATTATTTGTTACCACTACGCATCGCTAGATGGCGTTGGTTGTACATTGACTTCGGCAACTATTGCTGTCTTCGGATCTTCATGAACTTAACTAACACTTTGTGTTGGTGTATATAAACTTGGTCTGATACCATGTTCTATCCATATGCCCGCCTTAGGGATCCTAGGAGTGGAATTCAAGCTATTGGACCACACATAGAAAAAATGAATAAGGTTAGAATGGCCCCAGTCAGTGCGGCAGCGAGCTTAATTGTAGGCATATGCCTGCATTGAGCCGTAGCTACTTCAGTCGCGTGACAAGAGCGTTGCATTATTTTTTGTCAAAAATGCCGTCTTTTGCTATAATTACTTGAAGAGCGTGAAGCCAGGTCATAAAAAATGAGAGAGAAAGTGTATTTTTTCACCGGTAAGTAATAATACGTAGTTATTTCGACATTATTTGCAAAAGAACACTTTTTTATTATGATATTTCAAATGATAGCGGTTTTCTTACACTAAGTTCAAAAAAAATATTCATTGATGACTGTCCACACATGTTTTTAACAAATCTGCTATCTTAACACGCAATGTATCGCGTCCAATTTGCTTTGTTCGCTTGTATACGCCTCACTAGAGATGTAGCTCACAGCACAGTAAAATTATCGATAAATGGTAATTTCCCTACTGACGTATTAAAAGATAAAAATAAGTTAATTGTTTATTAATTATTTGAAACATAATAATGATAAAATAAATACAATAAAGTTGAAGAGTTCATATGTCGGAACGCGCTTATCTCAGGAACTACTAGAGCTATTTGAAAAAAAAATGTATTATATTATTCTAATTCGTGCTGCCAAAATAACGTATTCCTGCAATAAAAATATAACTCAGCAAAAACGCACTGCTTAATCCTCAACTTTTCTACTTTCGCTGTTATTATCTTTGATTTTAATTTATCGTTTGGTCTATTTATTTGTAAAATAGGGTACGACAATTCACAGTTTACGACAAAGCACTGCAAGGTTAACTGTTGTATCATGCAGCTGTACATTTCTTTAACTTAACCACCATACTAACTTGGGTCATATTTATTTATTGAAAACTTGCACATGCACGAAACATAAAATTGTACATGTGGCGGACTTAATGCCAAAAGCATTCTATACCGGTCTACCATACGTCTATATGTATATTGTATTTTTTTAATTGTAATCTTAACTATTTTCAATTTGAGTTTGTTCTCTCCCCTTTCGTCCCTGCGTAAAGTTCAAACCTAAAGTCTTTCTCGATAAATTAGACATCCAACACAAAAACTTTTTTTTAATTGGTCCAGTAGTTCCTGAGATTAGCGCGATTAAACACATACAAACTCTTCGGCTTTATGGTATTAGCTAAGAATACAAATGAATAAATAGCATGGTAAGATACCTGAATAATGTAAACCATGGTCTTTATGCTTTTATACCTTTAAACATTTTTCTTTACATTGGAATCTATTTGTCGTATATAAGTAATATTACTTATTCTTTATACAAATAATGATTCAATTCTACTAATAGAACTATTTTTAGAAACTAATGTTTAAAGGTATAAGTTACTCTATTTCAAGTAACGTTTAGCAACTCATTTTTACTTCTATTGTTTTTACCGAAAGGCAATAGTAGTACCCTTTTTTGCGATCAAATGAGCTGTTAAATTATCCAAATTATTTCAAACTTAAATCCTACATGTTTATTCACAAAGAGAAACAACATTACATCGGTAATTGAATTTATAATAATCGACCTTTACCACATCACTAGTATTTTGACATAAAAGAACGAACGTATCTGAATGATGATTGGAGGTTTCACCGCTAGAAGCTCTGTGATTGGTAGTTGGTTTCAAGTACTAATTACACCAATCACAGAGTTCCTAGCGGAAATTGTGATTGGTTTGTGATATTGGTGCGTTAATTCATTGATTGGTACTTTTATCACTGCAGCAACAGCGCGGTAACTCCCACCGGCGACAGAGGTTCCCATACAAACGAACGATCAAAACCATTCTAACCTTATTCATTTTTTCTGTGGGACCACACATGAAAGCACTAGTTAGGCACATAATGGTACAATCATACAATGTTAACAGCGCGACGAAGCAAGTCTGCCAGCTGTAGACCCTATTGAGCACTCGTTAGGTGGTCATAGACGAAGTAACTCTTCAATTTCTTGGAACGCTCTATCTACGAGTATAAATCATCCATAACTTATCTACATTTTTTGTCGTAAATTGCAGTTTATCTAAAGTTCGGTGTCTCAATTGATAGTAAACTATCTTATGGTTTAAAGTCGTTACAATTTCCTGAAATATTTCTGCGTTTTTTTTTATTATTTTAAATTTAAATTCTGTATGTTCTTAACAGAAAACTCTATCCCATCAAAAACAATACTTGTCAAAAAAACCAAGTCTCGCAACTCAGTTGTTCTGCGGTAAAAAGTTGTGAGATCCATCTAATACCAAGTCGGTTATTGATTTATTCAGTCTCTACTTAAGCGACTTTCTGTCTTAATACGTCCAGTCTCTAAGACCACGATCGTGGTCCATAACAATTGAAAATCAATTGTGTCTGGCATCTCCGTACTCGAAGCATTAAGTTGTTACGTAATAATTAACAGCATCTTATAGTGACGCATATCAATATTAAAATTCTTTAATGTTTTATGTAAATATATTGAGACTTGGCCATCGCCTGAAAACACGTGTAAATTCAATCGCCTGAAAACACATGTAAATTCAATTATTTATTGCGATGGCCAAGTCTCAATATATTTACATAAAACATTAAAGAATTTTAATATTGATATGCGTCACTATAAGATGCTGTTAATTATTACGTAACAACTTAATGCTTCGAGTACGGAGATGCCAGACACAATTGATTTTCAATTGTTATGGACCACGATCGTGGTCTTAGAGACTGGACGTATTAAGGCAGAAAGTCGCTTAAGCAGAGACTGAATAAATCAATAACCGACTTGGTATTACATGGATCTCACAACTTTTTACCGCAGAACAACTGAGTTGCGAGACTTGGTCTTTTTGTCAAGTATTGTTTTTGATGGGATCTCATTTCTTTTTGTATTTTGTAGACAGTTCTAATTTTTTCCTTTTCGGTAACTTCTACTTATTGTATATATGTATATCTGCCAGCAACGAGTTTTCTTAAATCCTTCTCTCTGACTTATGAACTTTTCGCCTTGCGCTAGCACCGCGACAGCTCGCTCGGCGACATTCACCTTTCCGCGCGCCCCGCCTCTGTCCCCGCCCCGCGCCCTCGCGCTAGCACCGCGCAGCGCGTAGTAACGGCCCGCGCTCACTCGCTAGCTTCGCAGCGCGTGGTATAATAATTAATTTACAACCTTACGCACTCGTAATAAGTACGAATACGCACGTAGGTACGTTTTTTGCATTAAATAATTTAATTTACACGTGTTTTCATGAAGGGAATACCCATTTTTTGCTCGATTTGGCAGGGGCACTACCATGCGCCTATATTTATATAGGACTAGCTTAAACCCGCGGCTTCGCACGCGATGATAATAACTGCCGTAAAACATCGTTACGAATAAAGTCAATATTGAAAAATTTAACTGAAGACTTGGCTGTATGGGCTTAATTTTCTTTGCGGTCTTTTCTAGATTTTCTAGATTTTTTAGTTTTTCCTTGATTCATACACCAAACACTACTTATATTCCAAATTTGAAGCTTCTAGGTCTGCTAGAAGTGCCTTAGAATTTTGATGATCGGTGAGTCAGTGAGTGACAAAATTAGGAAATTTGACCCGTAATAATTCTTAAAATACTGGTTCAAATTGAATGAAATTTGAAATATACCGTGTCTTTACAGTGTTGCATGGTTCCTGAAAATTTCAGTTTTCTAGTTTTATCCACAACGAAGTTACAGGGGGTCGAAAATGGTCTGAATTGCTTCGAGAAAAGGATGGTACGGCCGTGACGCTTTTTTGCTCGACTTGGTGGGGGCACTGCCGTGCCCCCAGATAACCGATTGTCAATTCAGGTACATTTGTTGAAAAAACGCAGAATCGTATACTACTCTGTGTAAAAAGTATCAGGAATATGTCAATAAAAAGACCCGCGTAAAAGAGGTCGTTCTAATTTTTGAAGCAGCTGTCTCTTTTAACTCGTACTGGGACACCGCGAGCGTGTACCGCGACTGGCTCCCGGCGCCGACGACCACCTTGCACAGGTAGTGCGGACTGTTGATGCGTATGCCGTCTATGGAGGAGGGTCGCCTGGACTGAGCCAGCTGTCTCTTTCTCTCTAGTTAGCAAGAGTGAGTGAGATCAATAGAGTCCATAAATAATGTTGCGACTACACACATGGACAGACGACCTTGTAAAGATCGCTGGATCCAGATCAATTGACTGCACAGCTGTAGTCATATGTCTAGCAGTGAACGTCATTCGGCTGATAATGATGAGACTTGCTGAATGCTGCCATTGCCACTATCACTGGAAAATGTGTGCTATATCTATTTTAGTTAATAGCAATAGAGTATAATGATGACGGAAGTCAGAACGATACTTACCGAAAAGTCAAGCTTCCTTGAATGATGCAGTCACCTGTTTTGGGGTTGTTGTGGTTGGTTTTGAAGATATTGTAAGAGGGGTTAAGGGGGTTGTCTATCTAGTTTAGGGTTACTCGAGTCTCCACTAGATATACTGGAGCGATCTGATTTAGGCCAGATTTTCCTAAAGTCAGATAAGGAAAATTTGTCGAATGAAATACAAAACGCCTAATTTGAAAACGACACCTATTTGCCAGCAATAATTTGTGTAAATCACATTTAAAAATCGGTTCGCATTATACCTATTCAGTCGAAGAAGTCTTAGGCACTGCCTCTCTCTTTCCTCTGCCCGCAAAATTCGAGGCTGAGGCCTTATTGGTAAAATCGACCCTTAGCCGGCCTTAGCTTAAGAAAAGGTGAGCTAATTTACATTAATTCCTACGTTAAGATGGGTGTACTCACCAACTTGCGATGCCTGTACGGCTCGATCTTGGCCAGCGTGAAAGCGCACGTCGCGTACGCTCGCAGCGTGTAGTATATCGTGCGCGACTTCTCGTACTGGGACACCACGAGCGTGTACCGCGCCTGGCTCCCGGCGCCGACGATCACCTTGCACAGGTAGTGCGGACTGTTGATGCGTATGCCGTCTATGGAGGAGGGTCGCCTGGACTGAGCCAGCTGTCTCTTTCACTTGTTCATAAGAGTGAGTGAGATGAATAGAGTCCATAAACAATGTGTGCGTCTACACACATGGACAGACGACCTTTTAATATCGCTGGATCCCGGTCAATTACGTCCACAGCTGTAGTAATGTCCTAAATGTCCAGAAGTGAAGGTTATACGGCTGATAATGATGAGACTTGCTGAATGCTGCCATTGCCACTATCACTAGGAAAACTGGTGCTACATCTATTTTAGTCAATAGCAATAGAGTATTAATGATGAACGAAGTCTGAAAGATACTTACCGTAAAGTCTAGCTTCCTTGACGATGATGTAGTCACTTGTTTCATCTAGGCTGTTGAAGGGTTGTTGTGGTTTTGGTTGGTAAAGGAGGTTGTCTATCTAGTTTAAGGGGGGATTACTCGAGTCTCCACTAGATACACCGGAGCGATCTGATTTATACCAGATTTTCCCAAAGTCAGATAAGAAATATTCGTCGAATAAAATACAAAACGCCTAATTTGAAAACGTCACCTATGTGTCAGCAATCATATGTGTAAATTACATTTAAAAATCGATTCGTATTATACCTATTCAGTCGGATAAGTCTTAGGCCTCTGCCTCGCTCTCTCCTATACCCGCACGATTCGAAGCTGAGGCTTTATTGGTAAAATCGACCTTTAGTCGGCCTTAGCTTAAGAAAAGATACGCTAATTTACATTAATTCCTACGTTAAGATGTGTGTACTCACCAACTTGCGATGCCTGTACGGCTCGATCTTGGCCAGCGTGAAAGCGCATGTCGCGTACGCTCGCAGCGTGTAGTATATCGTGCGCGACTTCTCGTACTGGGACACCACGAGCGTGTACCGCGACTGGCTCCCGTCGCCGACGATCACCTTGCACAGGTAGTGAGGACTGTTGATCCGTATGCCGTCTATGAAGGGCGGTGGGTCGCCTGGAAGATGAAACAAAAGGTCTATTTGTCACATAATTTTGTGAAGAAAGCGATATTTCTTTTCATTATTTCCGATCATAAGACAGCGACAAAAAATCAGATAGTTGTATATGATAAATGATGTGTGTGTTTATGTGTGTGTGTGTGTGTGTGTGTGTGTGTGTGTGTGTGTGTGTGTGTGTGTGTGTGTGTGTTTGTGTGTGTGTGTGTGTGTGTTTGTGTGTGTGTTTGTTTGTGTGTGTGTAGTATGTGTGTGACAGAGAGGGAATAAGAAGGAGAGGGAGAGACCTATTGTGGCAGTTTGTATGCACTGTGTCACACTGGGCGTCTGCGAGTGGTTGTATTTAAATATGAATACAGAATAGGATATTTAACTCTTTTCCCCTTATCTTGTTGTCTCTGAAATAATCTATCTGCGTAATGTGCTTCGTAAGCAGTATCCATACAGCACCTATGCCTTGTACGCCGATTTATATGAGCCTTTCTGTTTCACTTATGAACGTCGCTTCCACATACCTTATCTATATCGCCATAATGTCTATAATTACAAACTCTCTATTTATATCGACTTAAAAAAAGAAACAATGCAATGTGTAGGTATATGGTACCCTAAGAATTTAATATTTGAGTATGTTGATCTAATAAGGCTTCCAAACAAGTGTGCTAAACTTCATAAGTGTATGTATGTTTGTCCACGGATTTCTCGAAAACATGAAGCTATAGCGAAGTGATTATTTTTCAACTTAGGGTACAATCAAATATTGTTTATTCAATTTAGGACACAATATGCCACTTATGAACGTCAAATGTACAATGAAAAATAAAATAAAAATAAATGTGCCCTGAAGGGGCCGAATCATGTCTCCTTATCTTTTGGGCCCTACCAGCGCTTCGAGACAGAACACAGACAATTAGGCAAGTGCTGAGAAGAAACGCCGGAACAAACTCAGTCACCACTAGCTGCCGTAAAATCAAAATCATCAAAGGTAAGTACATCAGTCGGTGCAGGCTGGACAGACCACACATTCGTGTCGTTCAGGTAGTCTTGAACCTTATAGCCTTTAGACATAAGCGTGTTTTTAACGTGTTTCTTAACTTTATCAACCGGCAATTCGACAAGATTGTGTGGTATATTATTAAAGAATTTTGTATAATTTCCCATGAACGAATTACTAGTTTTAACTAATCTGAAGTTAGGAACGACAAGCTTGTGTTTATTTCTTGTGTGATATGAGTGAATGTCGCTCTTCCTCATGAAATTATCTAATTTTTTACGGATGTACATTATATTGTCAAAAATGTAGTAAATTATTTGTGTAGTAAATTATTAAGTTTAAAATGGGAAAGTTATTGCTTTTAAATGAGTTTTTCAAAAAATTTACTTATAGTGGGTAATATTGAAATAGGCTTAAAATTGCTGGGGTCACTTTTGTTTCCTGATTTAAATAAAGTGACAACCTTACTATGTTTCAATAAATTTGGAAACTGATTTTGGTCAATACATTCATTAAAGATATAATATAAGTAAGGAGCTATTAGAGGTATAATGGGTTTAATTGTGTCTATTGATATACCCGATTTATCCTCTGTTTTCTTTTGTTTTAATTCTTTAAATGTTTTTATGATGTCTAAAGGACCAATATTTCTGAATTTAAATGAGGATTCGCACCTATGAACACTGACATGACACTAGTAATGATTTCGCGTGACTTGAGCAAGAAGTCAACTGTTTAGTCGTCTCTATAGGAATATTACAGAAGTAATCCACAAAAGCGTTTGCTACTTCGTCATCAGATTTAATAAGCTTGTTGATTATTTCTAGACTAAATTTGTTCTCATGAGATTTCGTTTTACATGTTTCTTTATTTATAATATTCCATGTTTCTTTGGTTTTATTACTAGTTTTATTTTTATTTTATCGCGTATGTTATTCGACTTAGCTACATAGCAAACTCTTTTGAAAATTTTTGAGTACCTCTTAACGTACTCATGAAACGATAGATCCTTTCTATATGCTGTTTTGTTATACAATTCAAACATCTTTTTCCTACTTGTATAAACTCCTCGTGTAGCCCAGTCAATTTCGGTTTACAGTTATTGATAACTATTTTCTTTTGAGGGAAAGTAATATCAAATTGTGTTTTAACTACCTGAAATAATTGTTTTATTTTTATTATCAAAAGGTATAAACGGTATTTTATCACTTACAAGGTTTTTAAATTTGTCCTTACGAGATGCAGTGACCGGCCTGCATTAGATTTCTAGACGGGCTGGAATAAAACGGTTCTGTAGTGTCTGACCGCAATGCACCGATTTTACAAAATTAATAATAGATTGTTTGATGATTTTACAGTTGCAGAGAATATTATCTAAGCAAGTAGCTGTTGTAGGAGTTACTCTAGTGGGCTGAGCAAAAATCGGAGTGAGGTCAAATGATTTGAAAATGCTTAAAAACTTAAAGGAAGCCTTATTAGATCAACATACTCAAATATTAAATTCTTACGGTTGAACGCGATGTTCAAACACAGACAATATATAGTCGTCCCGCTCCGCACACAATATCTCAATTGTTCGCTCAAAAGTGAGAGACACATGTCTTTTCGCTCTTTACATTTTAGTTTCTATCTATCTATCTATCTATCTGTACATGTGTTTGCGTATGCGTGTATGTTTACCCATCTGTTTGCGCGTGTGTTAAATTATTAATTATATGTCCCTGTGTATTTGCACAGAAAAACTTACTAGGATAGTACACCCTC
Organism: Pyrausta purpuralis; assembly: GCA_963924145.1. Lineage (NCBI taxonomy): Eukaryota > Metazoa > Arthropoda > Insecta > Lepidoptera > Crambidae > Pyrausta > Pyrausta purpuralis. Next base: position 21,940,615 of record OZ001651.1, on the reverse strand, counting down.
TTTCCATTGTTCTTATACACAAGTAGCGTGATATACTCCTTATTGTCTCTAAAGTCGTCTATCTGCGTGATGTGCCTCGTGAGCAGAAGCCACACAGCGCCTTTGCCTTGCACGTGGAGTGAGAACTGAGGGTTCTCGCCAATTATGTACGCGTCTTTCGCTGGCCCGTTCCCGGCGTCCCATTTCCTAAAAAAAAAAGTTATATGTAAGCATTTTGACATAATAATTAACCTACAACACCCTCCTGCCGGGCAAAGATGATTTCTCATACTTGAAGCCATGTTTCTGGAAATTTCAGCCCTTGTAAGCAAAGTTCAAAGTCATAAAGTAGAGATTTATTTTTATTTTTTTATTTAAAAACTTTATTGCACAAATAAAAGTGAACAAAAGGTGGACTTAATGCTAATAGCATTCTCTCCCAGTCATACCTTTAGATCATGCAGAGAGATTGATAAGAGCAGCGAAGATTAACATTGATGAGGTTTATAAAAACCGAAAAAAGGAGGAGAGAGAGGATACCACCCTGCGGTACACCAGAGGGCAAGCTAAGCCAGTCAGAAATGCCGTTTGGAGTCTTAACAGCTTGCTTGCGGTCCCGCAGGTATGATGAAAACCAGTCCAAAGCTAGTGAAGACACATTTAGTTTAGATAAAATGGCCAGGAGAAGATCATAGTCAACGGTATTGAACGCATTAGAGAAATCGATTAATACGAGAAGTGTGACTTTAGAAGCATCCATACCTTCCCTTATATCCTCTGTGACCTTGATTAAGGCAGTCGTAGTACTGTGTGCAGGACGAAAACCAGACTGAAAGGGGATCAATAAATTGTTGCCAGTAAGGTGAGAATACAGTTGTTTCAGCACACAGGATTCAATAATTTTAGAGAGACAAGACAAGATCGATATTGGTCTATACTGACTGGGTAAAGAGGGATTGCTTACCTTGGGAAGTGGACAAACAGGGGCCTTACGCCAAATGTCAGAATACTCACCGGCTTCCAATGATCAGATAAAGATGTGGGTGATAACAGGTGTGATGATATTAATTAATGGCACCACCATGAGGCGGCTGATACCATCCACTCCGGTAGCTTTGGATGTGATCCAGGATACGGCTTTGGAGATATCAGCCTCGGAGACAGGAGTAAATGAAAAAGGGGCAACATTTAGAGTAGGGAGAGATGCTATGTAAGACAAAGTGTGGGCTTTAGTGTGGGCGTCAAGAATTGGAATATTTGTGAAGTGCCGGTTGATTACATTGAGATCGTAAGGAATATGAGTATTGGCAGATTTAGACCTGCCAACCCCGAGGGAGAGATGCAGATGATATCAGATGATATAAGCCTCGGAAAGTTCGTCCTGCACACTTGTGTATGTGCGCATACGCATGAGAGGCTGAGTATTATTACGTCTATATAATAAATAGAGTACTATGTAGACTTCTATGGCCAGTACATCAGGCTACTCACTTTTGTTGCAAATAAACCCTTATTACAACTGAGTCCAAAACACTCTGTTCTCACACTGGGCCTCACTATCTAGGCCTTGTAACTCCAAGTTCCTACCGTCTCAGTTTCTAATTCACAAATCCTGTCTAAAACTTTAACACCGCGATTCAGGTTTAATAACCGCGATCATTTTGCTGACTGCGCCATCTAGTCATTTAGAGCTGAAACGCATCAGTTCTGTTGTAAAGGCGACAAAAGTAGATATCACGACATCTCCAAACACTTAAGACTAATAAAATACCTATTTCAATACTCACTGATGTATACAATACGTGAATTTAAACAGCTCCGGGTTCCAATTCAGATAAAACACGTCGAAAAACTCCAGTATACTGTTGTAGTCTATCCAAAACACCCCGTTGTCATACTGAGCCGCGCTATCCGGGTCATAGTTGAGTAGCGCCCGTAAGTCTGAGGTCCAATGCACAGTGTCCAGTTCTGAGTAGTTCCCTCGCCAACGAAGGTGGGACCAGGGGTTCTTTAGCTTTAGGAGTTTCACGCCCTGGAAGCATAGAAATTAAATGAGCACCGTCCAAACGCTGAATACTATGACCGGAGAGTGTACGCAAACGTGCTGCTCGCCCTTTTAACTCTGTTTTTATTTTCTGCAAATAAAATAAAAAACTAATACTGGACATCAATCACATACATTGCCCTGAACCCAAAGTAAGTAGCTACTAATGCACTTGTGTTATGGAAATCAGACACAATGGTGGTACCACTACACCCAGACCCGAGACAATATAGAAAATTTAGATTTCTAAATTAACCCAACCGGGAATTAAACCCGGGACTTTGGAGCGGCGACGCCTTGAAACCAGCGTGCTTAGCCACTTCACCACGGAGGTCATCGAACGGAAATTATTAGCTGCATTTCTTACACACTATTTCTTGTGTGCCTTTCACACACTTTTGCTATATCTTTCTCGTACTATTCCTTTCTGTTTAGACTTTAAACTACTACATTAATTCAATATTCTAGCTGCAACGTTCATATTGATTACATATTTAGTAAGTTACCAACAGATGGCGCTGCACGTCAGTTAGATCGCGGTGCTCTTACGTTTTGCATAGATCTTATAGGCCAAACGCGCCAATGTTATATTCTACTGCAAATGTACTGTACAGCTCTGGTGAAATAAACTGTCTTCGTATTTAAACGGTCGTTTAATTCTATCCCTTTCGCACATTCTATTTAGGTATATCTCGCTCGTAAAGTATTTCTATTTTTTATCCCTTTGACACACTATATGGTATATCATTTTCGCACATATATTTCTATCTCCTTTGCACACCTATTTCCATATCTGTCGCCCACTATGTCTGTTTTTTCGGTCTCACTGATTTTTGAAACACTATATAATTGCTTTCACATCTTCATTGCTTTGCATAACATTGATCGACGTAGAGATTCTGTTCATACGCACCATACGTCGCAAATATAGCGTGGAAATAATAAGCCCCAGAAGGCTGCTTACTTGAGAACAACTTTATTTTCAACCTTTTGCATTTTTTTTATCTGCCATCAAAGAATTAAATATTCATACGTTCGCCATCCAGCAGTCAATAAGCACAACATACGCATAAGTAGTCACTAATCCACTGGATGTGGAAAGCACCAGTCCTTTCCACATCCAGTAGCAACGGTGACCAATTCTTCACCACATAAAAAAGTCATAAAAGTCATTTATTTATGCAAATAGGCCCATTGAGGACACTTTTACACGTCCCAATATAAATTCTACCACAGCTCTGGGACAATTTTGGGATAGTGCTGAGAACAAGCACTATTGTCAATGCCTCTTTTCAAAAGGTTTACAATGTTTGTAGTGATCATGCAAGTCCATAGGTACATTACAATCTTTTAAATAATCATCTACTTTATAATACCCTTTCGTCATTAGGGTTTCTTTAATACGAGTTTTAAATTTATTGACCGGTACGTTTACAATGTGTTCTGGTAGTTTATTGAAAAATTTTATACATTTCCCCATGAAAGAATTACCAACCTTTCAAAGCCTAAATTGTAGAATAGCAAGCTTATCCTTATTCCTAGTATCCTTACTGTGTATATCACTTATTTATTTTTGTGAATGTATTTAAATTTTTGCGATCCTCAATCGGATTGTTTTATATGGTTCGACTTTAACTTCCTAACTCTTTTTACGTATTTATATTCTTGATTTACACACTATCTCTGTCTCATTGCACACTATTTCTATCTCACTCTCACACTATATCTCTTTCATACGTCTACTTCTATCTCTTTCACACACTATTTTTCTTTTTTTCTATATCTCAATCATCTGCTATGTCCATCTCTTTAGGCCTCATAGATTTGACTTTATTACTCTCACGCGTTTATTGTGTTTTTATCAAATAAACTAAATATAAATAATACACTATTTTACTTACGTTGGCCATTTTGCAGTCCAGAACTGCATATGCATGTGTAGCTACCAATCCAGTCCTTTCCGCATCATAGTCCGATAATGGTCCGGTAGCTACAGTAGCCAACACTTCACCCCTGTCTAGACGGGATCGAATAGTTTCATACAAGGCGTCCGCGTTGAAATCCGGCTCGCCTTTGCGAATGGCGCAGCGCTCGGGAATCCAACCGGTGAGCGCGTGTAGATCTATGTTCTGTTAAATTTATAATTTAGGTTATAAATGTATCACTGAAATAGCAACTTAAGCTATACTAATGACCGTAGGTTGGGTTCCTAGTTGCCTAACCTTTACCAAGTCATATTTTACTGACTTCGGTACTGACGGAGGTAATCTTTACAGACTTCAAAAAAAGGAGGTAATCAATTTAATGTGTATGTATGTGATATCGTTAGAATTTGATAATATTTGAATACAATGATCTATTAAGGCTTCCAAACGCGTGTGCAAAATTTCGTAATTGTATGTGTATTTGTGCACAAATTTCTCGATAACTTGAAGTCATAGCGAGATAATTCTTTTTTATTACAATCAGGTATATTTAAACATAGGGTACAGTGGAAGTGTCGTCAAAGTCAGTCCAGTAGTTTTTGAGATATGGGTAATAACTAAAAATCATAAAATAAAAATAAAATAAAAAAATAAACTGCCTTCAAAAACGGACTAAAAAGCTTAAAATAAAACATTTGCCCTCTGTTTAGGAGCAACAAATTCATTTGGAGTCGTGCACTTGTGTTATTTTGAGCTTTTTAGTCAGTTTATGAAGGCGGTTTAATTTTGGATTATAGTGCAATCGTACTTGATGGTACAGTGTATACGCGACTATTACTAATTGATTAAAACACACATTAAATTAATTACGCATTTAAATTTTCAGGTCAATCGTGACCACTGTAAAGTATTCGTAACGTCGGGAATGTAACTAAAATAAAGGACAATATTATTTTTGTATGGGAGTTGGGCTTAAAATAAAATTTTAACTAACAGAAACAAATGATACACCAAATGAAAGAATAAATTCATACAAACAAAAAACACACATTTTTGTTAATTTTTCGATATGGGTTTCGTTGTATTTTCAATCTAAGTCTTTTGTTATTGGCAAGTGCAGCAGAGAGTTGCAACACCGACCGCAGTAAGTGCGTTTTGTTTACTGTTATAGAAACATTTTATTTTATGATTTTTTGAGAAAACGAATAAAAAGATACTTAAATTACATTAAAAATCCAAAAAGAGATAATGCCCACTTTACAATCAGCTTGATATTTATCCTAAAACAAAGATTTTTACTCTTTTTTTTTTTAATTCGACGAACAAAACGCTGGTTTGGTTCCGTCCACTTCTTCGTAAATATTGACATCTGTCATATGTCACTGCCAGCAAATCAAATGTCAAAAGCGGTATAAATCAACGTTCCGTTCGACGCATTTTCAAGAATAATATAATGTTTTCAAAAAGAAAACGGGCGTATTAACCTTTCGTATGCTATCAAGCCGCGCAGAAATGCACCCTTGTCTGCTGAGGTTTCGCGCCACAATAGCACGCGCGCGCACAGTCGTCGAAAAAATCAAATTCTTCAAAATAATTGTTAGGGCTCATACCAAACTAGTTAGTGTTCCTTAAAGCTTATTAAATACCACATCCTATGCTTTGTATGCTAATCATTAAATGGTTTTATTTATTTTCTACAGGCCCTCGAACACAAACTTACGATCAACATTTCACCTATCACCAAACATGAACGATTTTCAATAAACTGTGCGAACCAATTCTTGTTTTACTTTATGTTTCACATACTAGAAGGTCTAAGTAATTCGTTAATCAAAACGTTTACTGATTTCTATCTATAGAAGACCAAATAATATCACTTTGAAAGTAGCAAATAAGATTCATAATTTCACCATTTTGCATTTCATAACACTGTACTTTGGAATTATATTTGTACGTGTTTTTTTCAAAACTAGACTGCGTATATGCTTTTAGATTCATAATTATATATCGATATTCACATAAAATATGTAAAAAGTGCTTATTTATAGCATTTAATTAGAAAAACAATCTAAAAACTGAAGAGAAGGCACTTTGACACTACCTTTTTTCCGGATTTTTTTTCTCAGTGTCGTTAGAGTCTATGGTGTAGTATGGGGATTGTGTAGCAAGCTAGAAAAATGGGCTTTCCTATCATATATGACACTACTACACGTTTCTTAGACAATATTATAGAGAATCGGTAAAATAATATCAGATTTCATTTAGATTTTGTGTGCATGTGTGCGTGGCTTGTCTGCATAGCTCGTCTGCTTAGTCTTAGATCTAATCCAACATGACGTCCTTTTGTAGCTGCCAATTTGCTTTGTCTCAGATCTGGGCATAGCAAGTATACGCCTGTATGCTTTGGCGCAGATCTGGGCATACAGATGTATACAGGGTATTCATTTAGAAAATAAGACACGGAACAGCGTAATATCCAGCGCAGACGACGGCTTTTTGTCCCCGGAAACCTGTTTCATTCGCACTATAAGAAGTAGATTGGGACAGATATATTATATTCGGTGGACAAAAATAGCTTAAGTTTTTATTTTTCATGATTTTAAAATATAGATTGAGAAGTAAAACCGTTCAGTTAAAAATAATGCTGTATTTTTCACAAGTAACCATTAATAAAATATCGCTAGATTTATGTCGGAGCTGTTCACCGCTGAGGAGTTCCCTGACGGAAGGACTATCCTGGTTGCAGCAGAAGGTCATGACACAAATCCGGTTTCACTGTCTATACAGAAAGCATACACAAAGTTTTATGACGGAGCTGTTCACCGTTGAGGAGTTCCCTCGCCAGAAGACAATCCTGGCTGCAGCAGCAGGTCGTGACACAAATCCGGTTCCACTGTCTATACAGAAAGCGTACACAAAGTTTTATGTCGGAGCTTTTCACCGTTGAGGAGTTCCCTCGCGAGAAGACAATCCTGGCTGCAGCAGCAGGTCGTGACACAAATCCGGTTCCACTGTCTATACAGAAAGCGTACACAAAGTTTTATGTCGGAGCTGTTCACTGTTGAGGAGTTCCCTCGCGAGAAGACAATCCTGGCTGCAGCAGCAGGTCGTGACACAAATCCGGTTCCACTGTCTATACAGAAAGCATACACAAAGTTTTATGTCGGAGCTGTTCACCGTTGAGGAGTTCCCTCGCGAGAAGACAATCCTAGCTGCAGCAGCAGGTCATGACACAAATCATATTTAGCTTACTAGCAGGAGCGCGAAAGCTTAAAAAAAAAAATGTTTGTCGAGTATAATTTGAATTCTAAAACCAGCCTGTATAGATCCCTAACGGTCCGTTTCAAAAAGTCGTGTCTATACAAGAAAAAATGGCGGACTTCGTTTCCATGTGTGCGTGTAATTCAATGCCAGTTTCATAAAAAATAACGATTTCTGACAATATTTTGTACTTATTGCAAAGAAAACTAGTATAAATTACAATTATAATAAACATCGATCAAAGCTACAAAAGAATTTTGGTTAGTATGTTATAATTACGCGTAAAAACACTGAGAACATTATTGTATTTAACATCTGATAGGGAACACCTAATCTTTATTTGTCATTACCATAATTGTTTTAGAGAAATCATGGGCGATTTTTTAATTTATTGGTTCTAGAGAACATGAAGAATTATAAAAAGTTACATTTACTTACCTTTCTTATAGATTTCCCACAAATAACTAGGTTTTTACCGGAGTACTGTGATCGCACTTTACCGTACCGGGTTCGCAATTTTAAAAACACTTTTTGACTAAATTACGGTTTCAATTTGACCGGATGATTGGTGTTTATGGTTGACTATTTTATTGGGAAGCGGAAATTAGGAATAAAACACGTAATTGATTTAAAGTAAGAGTTCTTTTTGCGTAAAAGATGACCAAAGTCATCTTGTCTTAGATCTAAGACAAAGCAGTTTACGGGGGTTGCACAGATCTGAGACTAAGCATACGAGAGGTTAAAAAATCTAAAAATAATGTTACATGAAAGTATTTAAGTTTATAAGTAATCCACAACTAAATCTGACCCTGTTAAATATTCACGTATTTTAGGCCCAAAAAAATGATGTCCTTTCAGTGAAAAATATCTGTAAATTGTGTTTTAATCAATGATTGCAAAAATATTTACGATTTTCGTATCTTTGCTTTTAGTAGCATATGATGAAAACGATCATCTTTATCAAGGTGAATGTTTATAAAAAGTATTGGCATCGTGCGCGACAACAGCGCCACAAAATATTGGCGGACATTAAAGTGACAAATGGCGGGCAGTCATAACGAAAACTCATTCAACCATATTTATTTCAATAAAATATTGTTTTATCCATTTATTCTATTCAATTACGTAAATGTTAAAGTGTTGATTTTTACCAATTGATAAAATATAATGCACGACATTGTGACAGAAGTCCTCCAAAGTTGTTTTTTTTTTTTGGTCAATGTGACCGCTGTCACTGATTTGGGTTCCCCCACCACCCACGCCGCACACAGCGATATAGTTAGTAAAGTTTGTCTACCTACATACCTACCTATGGTTTAGAATATAATTCAACTACCTACTGATGAAGAATATATCATTTAAGTATATATTTATTTATACAGGTTTTAACAAAATCAACTGCATCCCTTATTGGTAGTGATTCTGTTCCTAAAATACAACAACTTTTTGTGTGGGACCAATATCGAAATCCCAAGTATTTTTTTAACTTATCCATACAAATTAGAATTAGCTGAGCGCCACTCTAGTATATGAGAATGTGCATTTTTTTTTTGAGGAATGTTGTATTTGAATGTCAGAATTGGCCCCTAAAAGGAATGCAGTTAATTTTGTTATACCCTATATATTATTTATTGCACAAACAAAATAACGTACAAATGGCGGAATTAATGCTCTAAAGCATTCTCTACCAGTCTACCATTAGGTGAGGCAGGAACAGTGGATATATTGACAAATATCTGAAATTATATTACTCCTACTCACACTGTTTGACCCGGGGAAATCGTATCCGCCCATGACTTTCATGTACGCTTTCTCGAGCAACGACACCCAAAACTCGTTCTTGTTGCTCGAGTACGAACACAGGAGGCGCCCGTATCGGCTGTACGGCAGTCTGTCGTCTATTATTACCTGAAATGATAATAAGATATACCATGGTTATCATTCGATTTTTTTAAGACTATATACATTTTCAGAAGGTGCTCGTAGCGCAGTGGTAGCAGCGCTTTGGTAGTGATACCGAAGTGAAGCAACCTACGGCGCGGTCGTGATTGGATGGGTGACCATTCCGACCTTATATGTGACGTATAACACGAACATCTCTGTGTTTTGGAAGGCACGTTAAGCTGTTGGTCCCGGCTAATATCGGTTGATATTAGTCGTTATGACTAGCAAGAGAGTGAAGAGTGGGCAATTTCTGGTTTCTTATTACATCTTTATGAATATAAAATATGACACTGCGCGTGTTAAAAACATTCTAAAACCATTGGCTAGCGAAGCGTTATAAATTTCCAAGTTGAATTTATTCTGTAATGAACAACCACTTGGCCCACTGCTGTTACGATACTGCTTGGCACTTGCTGGCACGGTATATAGCTCAACTGAAACAGCGTTTGGCCCGGTAACCAGAAAGGTTCGTGTCCCGCCCGTGCGCAGTTTTTGGTTTCTTATTTCATCTTTACGACTACACATTTTTGTTAATTACAAATTATTTAGGCACTATTACAACCGCATCACAGTATGATGTTAATGGTGCTTTCGTAATTTTACACATTCATTATTATCAGCCAAACAACATCCACTGCTAAACATAGGCCTCTCTTACGACACTAGATTTAACCGGAAATGAAATACTCTTTTTGGCTCTTTAATGATTGCAGTCTCGTAGGCCATGGCGTGACGAGGTGTAAGTGGGAAAAGATTTGGAATTGAATATAAGTAAAAAAAATCTATCCTCACAGTCAAAATGAAAAGTGGAATGTTTAATTCGCGTGAAATGACCCATTGCAGACTCGAACTATTTGTACCAGTAGAGTGCAATGGGTCACTTTCCACCCTTAATTAACAATCTATTGTTTCTTACCTTTCTTCTAACACCATTGAGATGGAGTTTAACCATGTACTTGCCGAACGGATTGTACACTGGTTGCTTGTTTTTATTCTTCGGATAGATTATAGAGGTGATAATCTTCTTATTAAATCTCCTCTCGTATAAGGCACTCACAGCGAGAGATGCGACGAACGAACAGTCTGATACTATCTGAAAATATTTGACGTTTTAGGATAAATATTAGGCCCGATTTTTCCAACGTCAGAAAAGAAATATTCGTCCAATGAAATACAATACGCCTTATTTGAAAACGTCACTGACGTCGATCGATCGTCAGCAATCATATATGTAAATATAATTTTAAAATCGGTCGTTTTAAACTAATTCTGTATAATGTAAATGATATTTTAAAATTGTTTATTTAATTATTTTTACTTATTTCATCGGATACGTGGGGACCCCATTTTACCACTTTGGAAGCGTATATCTAGCAAACGTTAGACTTTTAAAAAAAAATGTTGTAGGAACCTCTATTTCATTTTAAAAGACCTATCCATAGAGACCCCACACGCATAGGTTTGACTTTTTTTTTGGTTTTAGTTTCATGTATGGGAGCCCCCCCTTAAATATCATTATTTTTTATTTTTTGTAAAGCGGTTAACAGGATACATCTTCCTACCTAATTTCAACAGCGTGATGCTTATAGTTACAGAATAAAATGGTTGTGACATACGGACGGACAGACAGACAGACTTGACGAAACTATAAGGGTTCCGTTTTTTGCCATTCGGCTACGGAACCCTAAAAACTAATTACTAACTAATTCAAAATAAGAAACTATTATAAAAAAGAGCTGTAGACACCTCACATATTTCCACCTTACAATACCCTACACAGACGCGTGTCTCAAATGGGCGGCATTAGTGCTCGCACTGTCCCGATAAGTTCCAAGATCTAGTGTCCGTAAGCAGTGCCTATGTCGCGTGTCCCGAGTGCGCTTTATTTGTAGTTTGACTTCTGTACTACTATTCATATTTTGTGATAGAATACTGTATTTATTCGTACGCTCGACGTCAGCGTTAGCAAAGTCAGTTTTTCTTTGTTAGTTGAATATTGTAAACAATACTTTATTAACTTTTTAAATGAATTAACTTTAATTTAACAAGATCTGTGTTAAACAACAAATTTCCGATGGAGTTTGTGAGTTTAGTATTCATTCTATTTTAAATTAAATAATTTCGTTAAACAGGAATGTCAAGATTGTTTACAATATTCAACAAGCAAAGAAAAACGGACTTTAGGGGGAAATGAAGTTTTCCACTTACAGTTTGTTTTATACTGAAGCAATCAACATGTTCATTGACAATCAATTTCGGATCACTGCAAATCTCATGCGGTCTGATCCAACAATCAAACTCTTTCTCTTGCTTCGAAGACAACTTCAGCTCGCTAGCCCGGTCTTCAAACGGTATCGCATATTGAAACCGTTCGGATAAATCCACATCCATGAACGGTAGGAAACAGTTGTTGTTGATGTTTGATGTTGTTCGGAGCACTTCTTTTTCTTCTTCTGTGTATGTTGGTCTGGATCCACTCACTTTTAAGTGTACACTTTGCTCTCTCTGCAAGAGAGGTCTGTTTGGGGATACAGCTGGAAACAGAAATGTAATTAATATTCATTATTAATTGACCCTACTGAGTTTGATTAAATACTTTGCTAATTAACTTAGAGTCGATTTACCAATGTCAGATAAGGAATATTCATTGAAATCAATTCAAAACACCTAGTTTGAAAACGTAACCTATTTGTCAGAAATTTTTATAAAATGTAATTTTAAAATTGGTTATTTCATAACTATTCGGTCAGATAAGTCCTATCTGACATTGGTGAAATCGACTCTTAGTGTTATACTAAATAGTTTTGCATGCAAAGATATTAATGCAAATACTACAAATGTTTTATAAGATCTTTTATTTGATAATAATGGAACAAAAAAGTTTTTTTTATTTTATTTCACCAATCACCATGATCGGCTTGACACTTAAATTATATTTGAATGGCCACTAAACTATTTGAGGCTATAAATAAAGTTTCATACATGGTTTTGGTGGACCATTAATAGACAATGAACCAATTTTGTCTATGCCTTTCAACTGTTCTGCTCTATCTAGTGCTTGTGTGGCCAATCCTTTCACTTTTGCTTTAATTTCTGGATCATTGGATTTCTGGAATAAAAAATATAAAATCGACACATTTAATTAAAAATTGATTTATGCTTAATAATTGACAAACATTTAAAAAACTTTTTATTCTTTTTTGTCTAGTTAAAATGATAAACCAATGGTTAAATAGTTACAGTTTCTGGATAGAGTTGTTATAGTCAAATGATATATTTCTCATAGTAATACAGTTAAAATTTATAATATCCTGTTAGTCTCACAACTGTGACAGCCAACTCCACTGCTTGTGTGTAGAGTTGAAGAGCCAAGTCTTTCATTTCGGCTTCATCAGCATCCAACGCCTGCTGCATCAAGAAATAGCACTGTTGCAGGCCCCGTTCTACTGCTTCCTGCTGGGCTACATCTAAAAAGGTGATATTTGAGTTTAAAATTTGTGTATGAGTCAATTTAATGAATAGGTCATAAAAGTTTTGACATGTTGATATGGCTTAGGCACTTTTGAATGTGTTATTTCATTATTTTAAAAGACAGTGGCCTTCTATTCATGAAGTTAGAAATCACTGCAACACAACAACAAGAACAACTGTGACAATGCAAACCAACTATTAATAAATATTTCAATACTTGTCAGCCAAATCTGGCTACATAAACAATATATTGTTAACCGATAAGGCGCTTACCGGCCGAATTCGGCCAGCGCACGTGACAAAGAATTATTAGTAATTAATTAGAACTTCTCTAAAAATAAGGATAAATTTTAAGATAGCTTAATTTTGGAACAAATTTGCTTTCAGTTGTGTTACGCCTAGAACTTAAGAATAAAAGAAGAAGACCTTAGAAATAAAAGACTGCCTAGAAACCTTATTTAAGCTCAAACTTAACTTTGTGTGTGAGGAGTAAAGTATAAACAACAACATCAGGGATTATGCTTTAACTGGTTCCATGCCACAGCACGCACCGGTGCGTTATAACAATTAAATTTCTATTGTGTCTCAAGTGTGGCAGCAAATGGGTTAAAAGTATTTATACTGTTATCTTGATAAACCTTTTGTTTATGAATACAATTGTTATTATATTGTAAGAATTTTTTCCTTGTCTCTTATGATAAGAAACAGATAACCATTGACAAAAACAGTAAGCTTAATATTTAAATGGTATGTAGCATTACAATAAAAACGCTCTCGTTACGCTGCTTGCGCTAAGACTATGAGTCATAGTGAACTCATCTCAACGGTATAACCAGTTTGTTTATTCAAAACTATGGGCTGCAACTAATGAATATTGCTATACAGTCACACCAAAATCAGATTACCTTTCTGCTCCTGTAGTGTAGTGGCTCTCTTCAGGTATTCCTGAACTTTCTCTCGGATCCCAGGCCTTCTTTCTGGAGGCACGGTATCTCTAGCTCTATCCAAAATACGCGCAGCAGTTCGATAACATTCCACTGCTTTATCAGTCTCTCCCATCTGATCAAACTGCACAGCAAGAGAAGCCGCCTCTGCAGCGTTCATTAAATCACTCATTTTAAGTGTTTTATCTCCAATATTTTATCTATTGCAAAAGAATTTTGGTATACACTTCCAAGCACAAAACAGACGGACGAATTTTGACTTTTGACAGATTAGTACGTGACAGTGACATTAGAAAATTGTGTTCTGAAATACTGAGAAAAAAAGCGCGGGAACCTTGTAAGTGAAAGGCGCCCAATTTTTGTAAAATTCAAAGTTTTTTATCATTACTGTACATTTCTTGTTTATATCTTTGTAAATAGTTAGTAAATAGTTTGTTTTATATGTGAAAGTGTTGGAGTCATGGGGGGTAGCAAGAAGCGGAAAAAGCAAGACCCTCCCGATGGGCCTCCAATAAGTGACTCATCATCTGACGAAGAAGATGCTTCATCAAAATATAAAATCTTTAAGGTACCAGGGTACTCCAGAAAGTACCCTGAAAATAGTAAAAAAACCGAATACATAGTTTTTGTATCACACAATGAAGAAAAGCCATTTACCGACAAAGATAGACTAGCAATTTCTCACGCCATACGAAAGTATTGCGTGACTGGTATACTCCATCTAAAGTCCATCAATAAGTACAAAATCGGCATTACTTTTGATTTATCCAACAATGCCAATGTATTCTTACAAAACAGGAAACTTCTGGATGATTTAGGTCTAAAAGGTACAATTCCGGCGAGCGACACGGAGGTGACTGGGGTTCTCACTTCAGTACCCACCGATTTATCAAATAAAAAGATTTCAGCTCTTATTGGCAGCTCACGAAATGTAATACAAGTCCGGCGGTTTATGCGTCGAGTGCGGAGTGAGGGTGGTGCGGTCTCGTACCAGCCCACACAGACTGTTGCGGTGACGTTCGCCTCCACAGAGCTCCCGCAGTATGTATACCTTGACTCATGGAGACATGAAGTAAGTGTATACGTACCGCCGGTGAAACAGTGTTTGCGCTGTATGAGGTTTGGCCATATCGCTCAATATTGTAAAAATGCTGAAGTATGCTCTATCTGCTCAGGCTCTCACAGTTTCAAATCCTGTACAGTTGAACAAAAAGATGCCAAATGTATAAACTGTAGTGGCAACCACGTTGCTATTTCAAATTCATGCCCACAAAAGAAAGCCAAAATTGAAGAAAATAAAATAAAATCCAGAGCTACCACTTATTCCGATCTTTTTAAAGAAAATTCTTTCCCTCAATTGTCATTACGAAACATAGAAACTCAGTTAGAAAACCTTACTAAATCAGATTTTTTTATGAACATTCTGACTAACGCAGTCACCAAATTAATTTTGAATCAAAAAGAAAACCCAATAAACTCTACAACTATTAAAGAAACCCTACACCTAACCTTCCGAAACAACGCTTCTTTTCCCGTAAATGGAACTTAACATTCTACAATGGAATGCACAAAGTATAACCAGTAATAAGATTTCACTTACAAAATATTTATATGATAACAATATACACATAGCTATTATTTCTGAAACTTGGCTTACGCCAATTAAAAGTTTTAATATTAAAGGATATATAACCGAAAGAAATGATATAGGCAACAAACACAATGGAGTAGCTATTTTAATTCATAATAGTATAGATTACAAAAAAATCAACACATATTCTGACAATTCTTTACAAAATATTTGTGTTAGAATAACTGTACATAGTGTAGAAATAAGTATTGTTAGTTTTTATTGCCCAGCGAATTCCACACCATCTTTTGATAAACTTAAATTTCAGTCTTTAATAGATTCAATACCTGAACCAATGATTTTCGCAGGTGATTTTAACGCTCATCACACACATTGGGGATGTCACTCAATAGATTCTAGAGGCAGAGACATTTTAGATATAATTGACAATAGTGATTTGGTATTATTAAATAATGGTCATGTAACAACTGTTGGATCTCTATCGTGGCGTTCAAATGCATTGGATTTATCATTGGTTTCCTCATCATTAGCTCTTTCTTGCGACTGGTCCGTTCATAACGATCCTCTTGGCAGCAGCTATCATCTTCCTGTAATTTTAAAAGTCTTTGTAAATAATAATGTAAATAGAGATCATTTGTATAATAATGGTATCATGCATTCTCCAATTTATCCTAACTTTAAAAGTGTAAATTGGAAAATGTATGGGCAAATTTTGGATTTTGAGCTGTCTGATTTTCGAATTGAAAATTATTCTCCACTGGATGCATACTCCACTTTCATAAAAATTTTGCACACTGCTGTAAGTAAGTGCCTTCCAAACCAAAATGTATCTATATCTTTCCCTACTACTACTTATAGTAATAGTAATACTACCGTTACTACTACTTTTAATAGTACACCTAAAAAAATATTCAAAAACCCTCGCCTTCCTTGGTGGAACAAAACATGTTCAGATGCTGTACAAAAATCTAAATTTGCATATATTAATTTTAAAAACAACCCTTCAGATGAGACATATATTGAATTTAAGCGTTTACAAGCTGTTAAAAAACTTACCTTGAAAACGGTTAGATCCAATAGCTGGATAGAATTGTGCAACTCTTTTAATCGATGTACTCCCTTGTCGACAATCTGGAATTTTATGCGAAAATTTAATAAAACATACTCCTGGACAAATAATGATGACAGTTGGGTTCTAGATTTTCTTCGTAAGTACACTCCTGATTATGTAAATAATAAAACAAACATTTCTTTCATTAGTGATGCTAATTCTGTAAATAGTTTCTTGACCGATTCCTTTACCAAGCAAGAGTTAATATCTGCCTTGTATTCTAGAAAGGATAGTGCTTTTGGTCTTGATGGTGTTCCATACATGATGTTAAAAAAGCTTAGCACCAAAGGATTGGACATGCTCCTGTTCATTCTGAATAATCTATGGCTAACAAATGATATCCCACATGCATGGAAGACTGATTGTGTAATTCCCATATTAAAACCAGATAAGCAGCGATCTAGTCCAGACTCCTATCGCCCTATCGCTCTTACATCTTGTGTAGGAAAGGTATTTGAACAGTTATTGAAGCAACGACTGGAATTTTATATAGAAAAAAATAACCTTCTACCTTCTAATCAATACGGCTTTCGTAGGGGTATGTCTGCTCGTGAAAGCATTTCTCAATTACAGCTTGATATTCAAAGTAGTTTATATAAAAATGATTTTGTGTTGTCTGTGTTTTTTGATGTTTCTGGAGCCTTCAATAGTGTAAATGTTGATATTTTGGGCAATGAACTACTTTCTATTGGGATTCCAAGCAAAGTGGTTCATTGGATTCAAAATTTTTTGGTAGAAAGGGAAATTTATGTTAAATATAATGGATTGCTGTATGGTCCAAGATTTGCTTCAGTTGGCACAAACCAAGGTGGCATCTTGTCCCCGTTAATTTTTATTCTCTATATTCGTCGTTTGAATATGATCTTGGGTTCTGATGTTAAAAATCTTCAATTTGCTGATGATTTAGTAGTTTATACATCTGGAAAAAGTTTGGCTAATGTTAGAACCCTTATAAATAAGGCATTGGAAGGATTGTTTACTTATTTCTCATACTTAAACCTTCAAGTTAATGCATCAAAATCAAAACTCTTAGTATTTGGAAATGTTAGAAATTCTACCCCTGATATTGTCTACAATCAAGTTCCTATTCCTGTCTCTCATGAAGTTAAGTTTTTAGGTGTTACTTTCACTCATAACCTTTCCTGGAAAAATTACATTGATTTAATAGCTTCTAGAGCTAATAAAGCCTTCAATATTTTGAAATCATTATGTAGAACATCTTGGGGAGCTGATCCCAAGATACTGTTGATGTTGTACAAATCTTTGATTCGAAGTCATTTTGAATACGGTTTCCTTTGTTTTGCCAATGACACTAAGCTGGTTGATGTCTTAGAAAAAATACAAAATAAAAGTTTGAGACTTATAACTGGAGCATTTAAAAGCACTCCTATTAATGCAATGCAAGTTGAGTGTAGACTTCCACCTTTAAGCATAAGGTTCTCATATTTAAAAGAGAGATTCTTATTGAAACTGTACAGTAAAATTAATAATCACCTGTTTCTTAACCTAAAACTTGCTCCACCTCCTCCCTTACGTAATCCCCTTTACATATTGCAGGGCTTCAGACAATTCCTAAATTTCCTTCAAACTTTGCAAATACATAGGTCTTCTGTTCTTCCATGTTATGTTGGAGTCTTCCAAAGTCACTTTCCTGCAATCAACATTATAATTGATCATAATTTGTTCTCAAAAGAAGATGTATATAGTAAATTCTCTGAATTTGATGATTGTAGATTTATCTTTACTGATGGGTCCAAAACTGAGTCTGCTGTTTCTTTTGCTATTTTTGATAGTTTATTGAATACTGGAACTGGTTTCAAAATAAATTCAAACACAAGCATATTCACAGCTGAGGCTGTGGCTATTCTTGCTGCTTTGAAACATATAAAACACAAAAATAGCGGTTGTCTTAAATGGATAATAGTCAGTGACAGTATGAGTGTCTTAGAAAATCTTAAAAATAATAAATTTAATGCCGACACTAACTATTTGATTGTTGCAATCAAACAGTTATGGTTGGAATTAATATCAATGAATAATTTTAATGTTTCTTTTATTTGGGTACCGTCTCATGTTGGTGTCTTAGGTAATGAGAGAGCTGACTTTTTAGCTAGAACCATAACAAATTGTGCTACAATAGTCCCCGATTCTAGTAGTAATCTAGATGTCCATGTACCTTGTTCTGATATTGTTCCTCTTTTGAAGAAAAGGTACATTGACATTTGGAGAAAACATTTTAAACATAAAGTTCAAATTGAAAAGAAAGGTGTATGGTATGATGAGTGTAACACCCAAATTGGAATTTTGCCTTGGTTCTGCAAAGGTGACACCTATTTAAATAGGAAATTTTACACTTCAATTCTAAGGCTACGTTTTGGACATTGTAATTTGAATTTTCATCTCTTCCGATTGAAAATGGTTGATAGCTCTCATTGTGATTATTGTGATTTTGTGGTAGAGCAAACTCTATCACACATTTTCTTTGTTTGCTCGGCCTTTGGCATTCAGCGCCTTGTGCTCATGGACGAGCTGATTAAAATTTATGGCAAGCCTGATTTGGTGCCGCGCTCCATTCAAGCTCTTCTTGTAAATAGCCTGACTTACATACCTCTCTACAAATTTATTCTCTGTACAGTTTTCAGAATCTAATGTTTTTGTAAATATGTATAAATTTAGTTGTGGTTAAAACGTTGTTAAAACTTTCTTGTTGTTATTTTTGTAAATTGCTTGTTTGTTGATAATTTTTGAATTTGACATTGACGTTTGATACGTCGCTTCGTTCCCTGGTTATGACATTTTGATCCCACATGGATTTGGACTTGTGGTCTATTGGATTTTACTTAATGCATTTAAATAAAAATGGATCTAAATATCTCAAAAAAGACTGAATTCTTGGATAAGACATGCATATAAAACTAAAGAATTAATTTGCTCTAAATGAAATAAACTTATGACATTGTACTGTACTGGATTTTACGTGTATTTTGCTTTACATTTGAAATGAATGACTAAGCCATGGATTGAAGACATCACAAATACTAAAGACTTTATTTTTCCTAATTTGACAAAAAAATGAAAAACCTACGACAAGGCAGCATGGTCATTGACCTTAGCCTGTTCCAAAATGGAACGAAAATAACCAAAAAAAAAAAAATCTGAAATACTGAGTATTTTTTCAACGTTGGCGTATAATCTATTACATTAGAATATTAGATTTTTTTCAATTGATTGTCTTAAAAACAAAGCGACGTACGAACCCATCACTATTTTTTGGTAGTCTATGGTACTTGCTCTATGTTGCTCATGGTAAACTGTCAGTGGCTGTCAGCCAAAAAATCAGTCTTGTTTCCTTTTTCGCCACAAACAATTTTCGTTTTACTATCGGTTCTTAATATTCATAGGTTTTCTTAGCATTGTATTATTAGTTAACTATCCTATCTAATTAGAAAATCTCAAAATGAGTTCGGAGGCTTTGGTGACCGCTGGCAATGAAATTCGTGAAAACTTGGTAATAATTAAATTTAAACGTTTCAAAAGTATTATAATCCGTATTTATTGTAGAAAATTATATTGTATACTCCTGAGTTATTTTGTAGAACATCACATTTATCATTTATTAGTAGATTTTATAATCCGTCCTAGCCTCTTGCATTTGACCTTCGCACCTGAACACATTACGATTTCTTTCTTTGTGTTTACTTTTTTATTAATGGCGTTATCGGCAGGTTAACTGGTTTTCGTTCTGTGTTATCTTATTTTTAATTGACCTGTTCTGTGAGGTGATATGGTTTGTATAGTTACCACATAATTCAACCTACAGACTTCACAATCTGATTGTGTATCAAATACTGAAAGTATTGATTAAAACTTAAAAACAAACTTTCTATATAACAAACCCACCTCACTTCAATTATACCTAAAAACTTGTAAACTTTACTATGTAATTTGATGGTAAATTTGTTTGTACAATAAAACTGTTAAGAAGTGGATTGTAAATAAAACTTCTCACTTAAAAGTCGAAAATACTGAATATTGTATTTTTCAGGTCACAACGGCTGTTAAATTCCTCACAAATCCAAGCGTACAGCGTTGCACAATGGAAAGCAAAGAAAGATTTCTACGTAATAAAGGACTTACAGACTTAGAAATACAGAAAGCTATTGAAAAGTGTGGTGAATTGGTTGACCTACCATCTATTACTTCAGAACTGATGTTCTTTCACCACTCAAGAAGATCATGGTTTAGAGACAATGTGTTGCCAATTATTGTGTATGGTGGTATAGCCTATGGATGCTACTGGTTCTACAAGGTATGATTTATTTTTGTTCATACAATTGTGTATCTATGTATAACTTATTTATTTGAAACACTTTATCCACAAACAAAAGGTACAAATGTCAGACTTAACATGCATGCAACACCCAAGCAGTTGCAGGCGACCGCTTAACAATAGAATATCTATTGTGTCTCGTTTACACACCCTTGAGGGTTTAATGCAAAAAGCATTATCCACCAGTCAACCATAGGTCTATACAGAAAAAATGCTGGTGTTGCCTAGTGATAGAGGGGAAAAAGTTTGTTCATAATAATTACAATAGACTTTTAAAACAAAGAATCAACATACATACCACTTATTACATGAATACCATAAACATTAATACATAATATTATACTACTTATGTATCAGGTTCCTATATTTTTTTTACTCTTTATTTAGGACAACAAACAAACAATCATAATAAAACAAGTCTAATAAATAACATTGCTGCCACAACATGGATAAAATTTTACTTCATCATCATCATCATCATCATCAGCCAAAGGACGTCCACTGCTGAACATAGGCCTCACACACGGCTTTCCACAGCGACCAATTACTAGTGGTCTGCATCCAGTTTGATCCTGCAATCTTTATAAGTTCGTCTGTCCATCTTGTTGGTGGACGTCCTACGCTGCGTCTTTGGTCAAAGGGTCTCCAATCTAGAACTTTCCTGCCCCAACGCCCATCAGTTCTTCGCGCTATGTGCCCTGCCCATTGCCACTTGAGCTTACTGATTCTCAAGGCTATGTCCGTTACCTTAGTTCTTCTACGTATCTCCTCATTTCTGATTCGATCACGTAGAGAAACACCCAGCATAGCCCTCTCCATCGCTCGTTGCGTAACTTTGAGCTTCTTTATAAGGCCCATAGTTAGAGACCATGTTTCGGATCCGTATGTCATCACTGGTAACACACACTAGTTGAAGACTTTCGTCTTTAGACACTGAGGTAAATGAGACGAGAAGACACTCTTGCGTAATTTCCCGAACGCTGCCCAGCCGAGTTGGATTCCTCTTTCTCGAAGTTGGACCTACCCAATTGGATCACTTGTCCCAGGTAGACGTACTCGTCGACAACTTCGAGAGTTGAGTTCCCAATGGATACTGGAGTGGGTACAACAAGGGAACTTGACATAATTTTTGTCTTCTCCATGTTCATTTTAAGACCCACTTGTTGGGAGACTTGGTCAAGGTCTTCGAGCATAGTGCCAAGATCGTCCAGCGTTTTTGCCACAACGAATATATATAAATTTTACTTAATGATTTATAAAAGGGTTATGATTTCACTGAATATTCAATGCAGAATTACGGCCGTTCCCTATATCCATTCTAACTGTGGTTTTGCCTTACTAGAGTTAGAAATGGTTATCTACCTTTAGATTTTTTGTTTCTATAAACCTACTGGCAGTAGGGTAAACTATCTCTGGATGCATCTTATCGATGGGAGGACGGATAGCTTACTAGGGATAGGCATTTGTATGAAATTGACATTTATTGCGTTCCTATAATGTTTTTCATCTGACTGTCAGTCAGTTTGACTATCTCTAGTAACCCCAGAATTCAATCCTAGGATTTTGGAGGATAACGCTCTTGTACACCCTGGCAAATTACTAGTTTTAAATGTTTCATTGATTTATTTATGTAAAAGTCCTGCTGCTCACAAGGTTAAGATAGAAACTTTCTCCCTAGTGGCGAAGATGTTCCTTTACCCTAAGAAACTGACCCTAGCCATAAACCCGCCCAACAAAAGATCCTTAGATATAATAAGAATGATGTGGTAGGAGAGCTGCGTTCAGGTCATCCAGGGCAGCAGCGTTAAGATGGTAGGTAGGTGGTGGGACCCGCTACCAGTCTGACAGACTGCCCAAACTGATCATAGGGACGGATAAAGGTGTCTGCTGCAGTGAAGGGAAATGAGAACAACAAGGACGGATAATATCTGATTTATTGGTAGTAAATTAGTTTATTTAATATATTAACAGATACATTAATAGGTGGGCCGCCAGTGTGAGTTCCGTCGGTGCTGGATTCTGCTATGTAGGTCACTGACATGTTCGTAGTTGTAGAATGTAAGGTGCTACCTCGTACAATTTATGAAAAACATATAAGTTTTGGGTGGCGAACTATATTGAATCCAAGTTCAAGCAGTCAACTTTTTCTCTCGGAACAGCTGAGTGACTGGGAAGGTACCCGATGCTTTGCATAGCATTCGATGAGCCTGAAATAATTCCACCAGCATCATCATCTATTCTTTTGTCAAGGGAAGGTGGACTTTTTGCTGTGGCTGAAAGAAGTAAATAAAACAAATCAGTATAACATGAACAATGAACAATTTCCAAAGAGCAAAATCATCTCCAGTGACGTTGATTGACAGCTGTCATTTTACGTTCAGAAACTCAACCATTCATTCAATACGTGACAATAAGTGATTGTTCCCTTCCACGCATTATCGATATGGAACAACAAATGCAACTATGGTTCGAAAAAATAAAAGAAGAAATGAACAAACAAACGAAAGAGATAACTAACAGACTGAAAGATTCATTCGAAGAGAAGTTTTTAATATTAAAGCAGGAAAACCAAGAACTTAGAAATACAGTGGAAACTCTTAACAACAAAGTTGATTTGTTGGAGAAGAAGGCGATCAGAAACAATTTGATAATACACGGAGTGAATGAAACCGAGAAAAACACGAGAGAACTAATTACTCTAATCACTAGAGTACTGCACAGCATGAACATAACCGTAGGTGAACTGGAAATAACTGAGGCATTTCGAATCGGCAAGCGTAACGAAAAGAACAAAAGGCCAATACGCTTTACACTTAATACATCCTGGAGAAGACTCGAAATCTTAAAAAACAAAAAGAACCTACCAAACAAAATATACATTACAGAGGATTTTCCAAAAGGTGTCCAAGAAAAACGTAAAGAACTGCACACACAGCTACAAGAAGCAAGAAAGAAAGGCCAATATGCTTACATAAAGTATGACAAGCTAATAGTGAAAGACAACAGTACAAACAAAACAGAGAAAAGGAAACGGTCTGAGGCTCCAGTGCCATTTTCAGAAGAAACGTCTAATGTAAACAGCCCCCATAAGCTGAATAAAACAAATGCCTTTTCTTACATGAGAAAAAGGTCAGACTCCATACCTAATGCAGAACATAAGAAATAGCAATTAAAACACACCAATCGGAAACAACAACCCCCAATCCGGCTGGTCACCGTGGGGGAAACAGACCACCACCCTCCAACTAAATCCACAAAAGCAAGAAAATTAAACAAACAAAGCAACTTATATCTATGTACTTTGAACGCACGAACCTTAAGAACACCAGAAAGTCTAGAAGAACTAGAGCTAGCTTTAGAAAATATCAAGTGGGACATTTTGGGCATAAGCGAGATGCGAAGACTAGGAGAACAAATAGAAGAGAGAAGCAATTTTATCATGTACCACAAAGGCGAAGTAGCTGGACAATATGGAGTAGGATTCTTAGTAAAGCTAAAATTAAAACACAGAATCATTGGTTTTGAAGGATTATCGGACAGAATAGCCTTGATGCACTTAAAATTACCTAAATACTCGAAAAATTGGACTGTCATCCAAGTCTACTCACCAACAGAAAAAGCGGCAAAAACAGATATATTAAACTTTTACGAAAAATTGAGAGAAGTTACAGAAAAATACTCGAAGAACAACCTAGTGATCATGGGAGACTTCAATGCTCAAGTAGGTGCACGACTCGCAGAGGAAGAACACATAATAGGCAAATACGGAAGAGGAAAACGTAGCAAAAACGGAGAAAGACTGGTTGAATTTCTACTTGAGCAAAACTTAACACTTCTAAACTCTATGTACCGCAAAAAGCCCAAAAACAAATGGACCTGGATGTCTCCAGATGGAAATATTAGAAACGAAATCGACTATATATTAACCAACAAAGTGAGGTCATTTAGCGATACAGGAATAGTACAAAACTTAAATTTCAATACCAATCACCGCATGGTACGCAGCTGTCTAAATGAAAATGACCCAAAAAAGCCTAGACCAAAAGCAGTCCAAATTCACTACCTACAAAAGACAGGTATAAATAAGCACTCTACAGATACCACAAAAGACCTGAGGGAAGTTGTATCCTCAGATATGGACCTAAGCGAGAAATACAAAAGAGTGGAAGACAAGCTTAGAGAACAGGCTGAACCACAAACAAACAAAAGAAAGGAATCCTATCTAAGTGAAAAAACTGTAAAACTAATGAAAGACAGAAAAGACTTAATAACTAAAAACAACAAGAAAGACAACCAAAAAGAAATCTCGGACCTAAGCAAGCAAATTCGGGAAAATATGAGAAAAGACAGGAAAAACAGAAGAATGAAAACACTAGAAGAACACATTAACAAAACAGGAGGTACGAGAAAGGCACTCAATGAACTTCGAGAAAAGGGAAAAGAATGGATACCAAAATTGAATAACAACAAATTGCCAACTACGTCACGTAGTGAAATCCAAAATATAGCCACAAATTACTACCGCACACTTTACCAAAAGCATAGCCAGCCGGAAATACACCTGTTCAGTGAAGAGCATGTTATAGGAATCTGCAAGGACCATGAAGATATACCAGAAATATTACCATCGGAAGTAGAAAAAGCTGTAAAAAGTCAAAAGATAGAAAAAGCTCCTGGCCCAGATAAAATCATGAATGAATTAATGAGAGGGACAATAAAAGAACTAAGCCCTATTTTAACACGCATCTTTAATGAGACACTGTACACAGGAATTATTCCAAGTCAATGGGCAGAGTCACATATAATACTTCTACATAAAAAAGGTCCTAAAGATGACATAGGAAATTACAGACCTATATCTCTTATCTCAAATGTATACAAAGTCTTTGCTAAAATAATTCTTGACAGAATATCACTCAAGCTCGACGAAAATCAACCAGTGGAACAGGCAGGCTTTAGGAAAGACTTCAGTACAATCGATCATATACATACAATTAAACAGCTCATACAAAAATATAATGAATACAATAAACCCATTTACCTGGCCTTCATAGATTATTCCAAGGCGTTTGACAGCTTACAACACGAATATGTATGGCAAAGCCTAAAAAGCCAGGGGATCCAAAACACATATGTAAATATCATCAAAAATATTTACAGAGAAAGCAAGGCCAGTATCAAGTTGGAATCCGTAGGAAAAGTTTTTCCAATCGAAAGAGGCGTCAGGCAAGGCGACCCACTCTCACCAAAGCTATTTACAGCGGTGCTTGAACAAATGTTCAGAAAACTAGACTGGGAAAATCTAGGGCTAAACATAAACGGAACTAAATTAAGTCATCTAAGATTTGCTGATGATCTGGTTATTTTGGAAGAGGACCCAGCAATACTTGAATCAATGATACAAACATTAGTAGACAGAAGCAGAGAAATAGGTCTAGAAATTAACCTCAGTAAAACCAAAATGATGACAAACTCAATACCTACAGACATAACCAACAATGGAGAAAAAATCGAATATGTGCAGGAGTATGTATATCTGGGTCAAGTAATATCACCAAAAGATCAAATGTCCAAGGAAATAAACAAAAGAATTGCGAACGGATGGAAACGGTATTGGGCATTAAAAGAAATCATGAAAAGCAAGGAACTGAACATGAAGATTAAGAAGAAGACTTTTGACACTTGTATCCTGCCCTGCATCACATATGGGTGTGAAACCTGGGCCCTTACAAAACACCATAGGGAGAAGCTCGAAAGATGCCAAAAAAGCATGGAAAGGAGTATGCTAGGACTGAAGCTATTAGACAAAGTCAGAAGTATAGACATAAGGCACAAAACAAAATTAACGGACATACTGTCACGTATCGATCGGCTCAAGTGGAGATGGACCGGACATATGCTTCGCTGCAAAAAGGAAAAATGGAGCAAAAAAGTGTCATTGTGGTACCCAAGAGATGGCGTTAGGACTAGAGGTCGTAAACCAGTAAGATGGGAGGATGACCTTAAAACGACTTTGGGGCCTCTCTGGACAAGAGTGGCAGCAGACAGACAGCAGTGGAAAGAGTTGGAGGAGGCCTTTGCCGAAAGGCACACCGTGATACGGGACATTATTTAAAACTAAAGCAGCAATCAACAGTGAAAAATCACGGAACATAAAGGGCTTTATTATTATTATTATAACATGAAAACAACTGGTATTTAAGCAAAGGATATTTACCAAAACTCTAAGAAACTCTGCACACTTTGCGGCAGCATGCTTCTTTACAAAATGTTTGGATAAAATATATACCTAAATATTTGAAAGAATACACACAAAAGATATTTTTGATAAATAATCAGGTTTACAAGGAATTCAATGGCAGATTAGGCAGTTTGAGGTTATGTTTTGTGATTGCAGAGTTAATGCACCTCACCTACATTCATTTTGATACATTCAGAAGGTAATTGTTATATTTTACTAAAGTAATTCAATACTTAATAACTTAGTTAGGTACCCTTAAAATATCAGTACAATTATAATTCAAACAAGATTTTTAAAATATAAACTACAAAGACGCAATCTGGACCCGGCTTTGGTCAATATCCTTTAAAAACCGTCAACGACTTGTTTGTGAAAGTACAATTGATACTCACTCACTGCACTTATTTTATGGAAATAAAGTCCTCCTTGAATACATTGTTTACCAGCTGGACACATTGTTTTTTCTATGCAATCGGACTGATAGCATTCTGAAACGTTTGCGAAAATAAACTGGAACTATAACTTTCTATTTCTTTTCAATCGGTCGTTTTGAATTTTAAATTTTATAAATACTTTTTACGTTAAAAAGTATTAATTTTCAATCAATTGACGTAGGTATGATGTCAATCAATCAGCTGTCTGTCAGAGCTCAAAAACGTTCCATTTTACGTAAAGTCTATGCATGCTTCACATAATATTTTTACCCAAAATAGAACATATATACAATTAGGTACATAGCAATAAAAATAAATATTATTTTAAACGTATTATATAAATATTATCCTTGGTGTATCATAATGACCACAAATATCGTGAAAACGTTGACGCGACGTAATTGAGAGGGTTTTGTACAACTGCGTAATTCGAAACGTAAGGGAGGGCTTGGATAATGTGGCCTATCTTCTGCTAACTGGAGATAAGCAACACCTATCTGTAATATAGAAACTGTTTATTATGGTCGATAGCTGGTGACAACAGTTCGAGGATAGCTATCTATCTTTGATCTTAGTTTGCATATAGGGAACGGCCGTTAATCA